>JAUBNY010000965.1:5332028-5377965 GCA_032275445.1 Crypturellus soui | reverse complement strand
TTTCTAAACTACTGCAAGGATCTCTAAGTATCTAGAATATTATATAAAACCCTCAGCAATGTAATTTATGAAAAGCTTTTGCTCCCTTGATGCTGGCCTGGAGAAACAAGAGGCTCCAAAATGGAGCAAAGGCTCCATGCTGGAAAGACTGTGTGTGTCACCTATTTCACCCTTTCCACCCTTCAGGCACTTGTAATGGAAAGGTGAGGCTGGGAGAAGAATCAAGGGGAATGCATGGTGCTTTGACTTAGTTTTTTCAAAAGAGGGGTTGTGACCAGTAGTGCTAGCAAAATAGTGTAGAGAGGCTGGCAGATGGGGGCCACAACTGGAAGGTGAATTCCCACTCAGGGAAAGCCCCTGCTGCAGGAATGCTTCCCAGTACTCAAAATTGCTTTTACATCTTGAGGTTTCACATAAGGAGTAAAAAATTCATTCTTTACAGTGATCAAGATGAATTTGCATCATGTCATGGGCACCTGCTACATGTAGGTGTTAGGTATTACACTTACGAGCTGTATAGATTTGATACTCTGCATTGCAGCCATTTTAGGTTTTGATACTACAGTCCTACTTTAACCAAATTTTAAAAGCATACAAGTCCTTTTTTCCAGTTTATGACAAGCTATGTATTCTTTGAGCTGGCAGTTGAACATGACCTAAAGCGAGTGAAGGGTCCTTTGGATGCGTTTCTTCATCAGGAGAGCAATATCACAAAAATGCCTGAAATAAAAAAGAAGATGCATATGTAAATCAAATATAGAAATAGAAAGCTGGATATATATTCCTGGAAGAAAATATATCCCTAAATCCATCCTCATATTCTCAAATTAAAATATATATTCAAACATTAATAGAAGTGAATGCACTAAAGCAAATGCATTGCTTGTGTAACAACAGATTTAGTGCTGCCTCTAATTGGAAGACCTTTTTATAAATTTAATCTACTAACAAATCGCTTCATTTGCATATTAATGCACATGAATTAAGTTGTTAATGTTCACATTTGAATAGATTTCCTATTGAGTTTTCTATTGTCTTCATCTCAACATTTTTTCAATACCGAATCATTGATTTAATTTAATAGAAGAGTAATTATTCTTGTATTACTTATATGCAAAAATTTTTAAATATCTCTTCAAAATTTGAAGTGCAATTTTGTTTATTTCCTTGCTTGCAGTTTTTTCAGAGTCAACAGTGTTTTTTTATTCTTTGCAGGATGCAAGTAACTTTTTTCAGATGAGCTTGGTTTTGGTTTACAGACCTTCGTGATCGTTATGAGTAATGCATGCTAAAGCAAAAAGTTAAATTGTGCAATAAATAAATCAGTATGTAGTTCAAAAGATCATGCTAATACATAAATTTCATCTGCCTTCTTTTTTTGCGACCCTGAGACAGAAACATAAATACTTTTGGAGCCATGGCAGTTCTTACCAAGAAGTTTCTGTCAAAACATGTGTACAAGTTCTGTTGTTTCCCCTCCCACTTCAGAATACATTGGAATATTAACTGAAGGGAAAGGTTTTTGTCATCTCCTTTTCCTGCTTGCTCAGGTGAGCACTTGTAAAGCCAGGGTGTTTTGTAGAGAACGAGTTGCATTTGGTCTGTGCTTCTCTTGTGAAGGAACCCTCCCATATTATGCAAGTTTGGGGAGAGTTTTATGCACAAAAACACCTTGTGCTTCAGCCAGATTTTGTTATAAATCAGTGCTTTGGCTCCTATTTCCTGTGCATTATATCTTCTGTAAGAGACAGGCATTAATTCAACATTGGGACTAGCTGAAGTCATAAAACAAAACAGAGCAAGAAGCTACGCCAAGGGTTTCAAATACAGTACAGCGGCTGTCCAATAATACACACGATGACAGCATCGTAATTGTGTCTGATATCTTCACATAAGAACAGTATCTTTTATCTCCCATCTGTGAGACTTGTAAAGAATACAAGTCCTAAATAAGGACAGAATGGGGAGTTTCTCAAGCTTTTCCCGTTTTCCTTAACTGTTGGAACTGCAGATGCTTACGGAAGTGGTAGCAGACTCGTAGATGTTGGCATGCCAAAGTGCCACTGTGCACGAGGAGCCTCTCCAACGTGGCTGACACGCAGCCTTCTGCGAGAGCTCTGCCGGGTAGGAACTGTCTGCAAGTCTAGGAAATTAGTCTGGCAGGTTGCTAGTTCTCAGCACATAGTCTTATCTTATATGTTTCATTGATTTTAATTTTGTTTGGCAGGCGCTTTCCTTTTAAATACAGAGCACAGATTTAACCATAAAGTGCAATCTCAATATGCAAAGGTCCTGAAGGAAAATGAGTAATAATTTTTGCTGTTTTTGTTGAGTTCACAAAACCAAACTCCAAGCTGTAGACCGATGCTCTGTCATATAACTGTGATCATGTAACGGGAATGTCAACAGCTGCATCTGATATTGTTTTAAGTGAGGGTCAGATTTTCAACATGATTCAGGCACCTCAATGTCTGTTGAGATGTCCGAAGCCAACAGTACACCAGAAAAGGCTGTAATGCAGAGCTGTCCTGCTCCTAATCCTTCTTCCTGATTAAGTTCACTTCTCTCTGGTGCATCAGAAAAGAGCAGCAAGAGCAGAATTCCTTTTGGCCCCTTGGAACCAGGAGCAACCCTGGCCGGGCTAATGGAGCCTGGGGACGGTTTTCCCCACCAGCACTGGGTGACCAGCTCTGCTGGTGCAGAGACACAGTCTCTATGGTAAACAAATGTTTAACATGTTCACGGGGCTACTCAGTGGCTGATGAGCCCTTTGAAAAGCCTTTAGTGGCATTTTCAAAAGTTCCCTGGAATTCCAAAACTTGACAGGTATTTTTTTTAGCCATACAAGTCACCTACCTGCATGCTCAGGTATCTTGGAAAAGTAATTCTTAATTCAGAGTGTAAAATATTGATACTTTTGCAATTTTGTCTTCTAATTTAAGTGGGGAAAAAAACCCCTTTCATCTCACAGGATTATGACACTGACGTATTTTTAACTCTGCAAATGTTTTGAGTTTCTATGACATACTTTAGAATAGTTTATAGTAACATCATGATGTATTAATTGACAGCAGCTTATTTCTATTCCTCTTCCAAAAATATTGTAATATTGAGGAAAATCCTATACTTCACCACATGCTATTTAGAAAGTTAATTTGAATATTCAAACTTCCTTTGAGGTCTGGTTTTGTTCGGGGTTTATCTAAGTCTACTGTGTGGTAATAAGAAGCTAGGTAAAATAAATTACAAATATGTGCATGAAATGTGCTAGAAACTGCCAGGAGGGGTGATGCAAACATTTATTGATGATGAGAGATGCAGGAAGGAATTACACTCAAGCTGTCACATCTGTGCAGTATTAACAAGAGAAAAATCAAGAAACCTGGAGAAAGATGCATTAAGAAAGGGTCTGTCATCTTAACTTAGATGTCTGTGTATGTGTTTTTCTGAAAATCACTTGCATCTCCTTCTGGGTTAGACTCTGTGGACTGCCACTGCACTGATCCAGTAGTGCAAAAGTGGTGGATGAAAGTGTGTGTGGTTTTTTTGTTGTATTTTTGGGAGAGTTTGATGAAAAGGATGTAACAGAGTTCAGCTCATCTTCTTAACCTTCTTAACAAGCCTGAGGCTTTTTTTTGATGATGATACTAGCAGTGCTGTTAGCTTAAAATAGCTCTTTTCTATCTATTTTCCATTTCTATTTAATATGGCCAAACTTCACTTTAGGCCTGATCTAAAATGATCTGCATCCACTTTTTCATCTGTAAATTAGAAAATTATTTCAAGAAAATGGCTTTCACAACCAGTTTTAAAAGAACTGTGAAGAGATAAAGTAGTGATAACCCCTAAAGATTTTTTTTCTGTGGCATAGCACAAATTGGCAGTTTTGCTTAAAAAAATCTGCCCACCTCTGTACCTTAGTCTAACAAAGTTTGTTGGAGTATCTGTGTGCATAGAATTGCTGCAGCACTCTTAATTTTTTTGACAAACATAGAGAAAAATTACCTTAGTTGAGGTGGAAAAGATACAGGCAGCCTATGTGGCAGCCAATGATGGCTAAGAATTGGTACCTTTTACCTATATGTAAAATTTAGTAAGAATTTTCAGTTCCATATCAAAATAAACTTTGTCAAGTCATTGTCATAGTCATTTATCTTTACCAATTTCAGGTTATAAATAATCATCTCTTAGCGTACAATTTAGATGTAATTTTTCAGCACAGATGATGCCTTTGACCTACTGTCGAGAATATTTCTTAAAATAAATGTTTTGCAGTCAAGCTAAAAACACGTTGTGCATGTGTGTGGACGTGTTTGCCCCTGATTTCAAGAACAGAAGTAGCACCCACTTTACCCATTTTTCCTGCATTCCTAAGGAAGAGGTGGTTGTGGCCAATTAATTTTGAATATGAGAGCTCTTCTCAACCTGTTAAAGTGACACACTTTTAGAGATACGTAAACTACTGCTAGGAGAGAGTATCTTTTTAACTGCTTTGAAGTTATAGCAACTAAACTGCAGATTCATAGATTTTCATATTTTTAAGCAGCCTTTTACTTAAGTGAATAGGAGAAAAAGATTTTCTTGTTGGCAGATTGTCCTTCACTGTTAAAGTGAGCACTCATTTATGCAATATTATGGATCTTATGATATAATTTTACCACGATAAACCCTACTTTAACAAATATATTAGAATTCTGTAATCTGTATGATTACATTTACTTTGAAATGTTCATGTTCCATTGCTTATTTTCTTAAAAAAAAAAAAAAAAGTTAAGATCCATAATGTATAAGCGTATCTTTCATTTTGAGTAAGTCACAAATCAGAATTTATCTGTCTGTTGATTCTAACCCTCACTGGAGCCTGGGGTGGGTATAAGCTAAATAAATAATAAGGTACCAGAAACTTACAAATGGAGCACCAGAGGGAATATCTAAATTATTTGTAATAACTTCTTATATTAAAAATCCACAAAAAGAAAAGTTAACTTTTAATACATATGGGTTGCTTTACAGCATGGGGGAGAGGAGGCTTGGAGGTTTAAGGATAAGTTAGGTTTAAGGATAAGTCACAAGTTTGTCTTTGAAGATGTTGAAGGGAATGGCTATCTAACAAAAAGAAGAATGCAGCAGAAGGTACCTGCTCTCATAATCTTTCCATTTGCTTTGCTACTAGGTCTGTTGGCTAAAGATCCCCACACTCACACTAGGAGTAAAGTACTGAGGATTCGGCTTAGAGGAATTGACTGTTGAGTGTGACATGTTCCTCTCTTGCTAGATGATGAAAATACACAAGCAAAAGCTGAAGGAACTGCAGAAAATCAGAAATTAAAATTCCATCTCATAACAAATGGTTTTACTGAACATAAAATGTTGTCTTTACCAGAAATTCCTATTATTCAGAATAGATATGTGAGGAAAAGATGAGACTGTACAGAAAATTTCAAATCAAGAGAACTAGCAAGGTAAATCCTAAGAGAGGTGCCTCTTTTTGCATCAGTGCAAATATACAGTTGCTAATAAAAATAAGTCAGATTTTTAGCTTAGAAATGATCGTTATTAAAATGACAAACTGTAGTGAGAATAGTGGGTGGTCAAGAGAGGTGACAAATCATCACTTGTCATAAGTAATTTTTGTCCCTTCTTGCTGGCTAGAAATGAGTTTGAATCATCTGAGCTACACTAGCTACTGACCTCTTGTAAATCAGACTGGAAGGCTGTAAGATCCTGTAATTTACAGTACTGAATACTATCTTGTACTCTTGTAATTTTTATATACATACATATGTATCTATATAGGTGTATTCAAAACAATTATCTAGTGACTATTAAGCTTTTCTAGTTCTCTTCACAGCACAAGAAAGCACATATTTATTTCTTTTATATGTTCTTGTTACTAAATCAAATCCATGTTTTCAATTCTTGCATTAGATTTTGTTGTGCTGTGGCATAGAGCAAAAGGACAGCGCAGGTTTTCAGCTAGCCGCAGGTGGCATGTCCTTGTCCCTAAGGTGGTGCGAAGGGCAAGGGCCACCTTAGAGCTCTGTCTGTGTTGGCTTAGACTGGAAACATTTTTTTTAAATTCACGAGGGAAACGGTCACAGTTGTAGGGACAGGCCCCTCGTTATTTCTGGATGCACAGCGCTTATTTGTCCGACAGTTGGAACATTTCTCACTGTCAAAGAATTTTCCAGTTCATATTTGTTCTTCATTAGTTCATAATGTTACAATTATATTCAGTACCAACATATGTTTTATTTGGCTCACCATCATTCTTTGCCATGTTTCTGATTTTGTCCATGTTTGATATATACACTTTCATTAAAGGAGAAACATATTGTAAGAGGTATATCAACGATAAAAGTCAAATGCTTCAAATTTTAACATGGGTGTTAAAATTAAATGAAATTCTTTGGTTCTGAGTGTCATGCCATTTGTCATACAGCAGTGTTCTTTTAAGAGAACACTGAAATTGACTGATTACAACTATATTCCTGAGTACCCCTGAAATTTTGGTCATCTTTATGCTTTTATATATATACTGTTATACTTTTTATACTTTAATGTACTTTTATATATGTTAGAAATGTTTTTGTTCAACTGTAGGCTTTTATGAGAAATTTCACAAAATACATCTCCAAAATATTGTGATTGCTTTTGAAACTCTTAAAATTGACCAGGTCATGGTGGCAATAATGAATAGCAGAGCACCTATACAGAAACTGTGTATGTGTAACTCTCAAAATGCATTTCTCTCCCTGCTTTCTGAATAGCGAAAACAAATTGCAGGGAGGGAGGCGGAATAATTTCTGTTCAGAATTCACAGGTCATTAAGAGAGCCAGGATCGCATCTCACACGTAGTTACTGTTCAACAGTAATAATACATATAATTATACAATGCAGCTACAGTTTAAATTATAGAACAGAGCAAATAGTCCAAGCGTAGCACAGCTGTATAAGCAGAAGCATCACCTGCACACAGCTCCGCGGTGCTGGTTGCCCTGTACGGCCTCAGTCCTGGTCCCTGCAGGCCAGTGAAGCCCCGGTAATGCAGGGAATCTCTTTGAGCAGCACTGGGCCTGCCTCAGCGTGGTGCAGAGGGTTTTTTTTCCCCCCTAATCTTATGCTTTGATGTGAGCAGACAATCCTGCTAACTATTGCAATGATTTTGCAAGGTTTTCTAAATTGCTTTACTCCTTCTGTTTGTTTTCTCTCTACACTTTGCTGTTTCTAGAACATAACTTAGAAAATTGTGTTGACTGGTTGATTGCAGATTAGACTACATTTAAATTGTTACAGCTTGAGGAAAATATCCAGGAAAAATACTGAAATGTGGCAGTTGTGATCTTTTTTGAGCTGTCTGTGCAATACTCCTTAACATCCTGATTTCTTTCCTTCTTTCTAAGCGCCTTATCCTCTGCCCCCTTTTGCTAAGTAGGGATTCTCCATATTGACCACCCTGGTGAAGCAACATGAAGAAACCTGTCTTGCCAATGGCCATGATTTCTCTTTCCTCCTGCAACTGCCAACATTTAAAAGTGATAAGTAATTAAGCACATACATGCACAAAGATACCTGTACAGTGCTGGTGCAGATGCCCGGTGGCCCAATTGGAGAGCACCGTCAGGGAAGGGGTGATGCTGCACAAGGGATGCGGGCAGCAGCGCCAGGCAGGTTCTGAGGAGCGTTCCCCAGTCCGGCCGTGCTGGTGTGGGCAGCAAGGCTTTGAAACAGGGTGAAATGGGGCTCTACAGATCCCACGTGGGGCTCGGAGCTGCTCGTGTAGCTGCTCTGCGTTCTTGCCTCTAGCAGCCTTGGTTATCATTGTGCATCAACCTTGTTAGATTACAAAGTACTTGAGTGTTTTGGTCTGGGTGCAACTCTTTCCTGTCTGCAGTATAAAAACACTCTGTTTTTCTTCCTCTCCTCATTCTTGTGTTGCCTCCTCAGTTTGGTGGAGGATAGATGTAGAGAAGAGAGATGTGCGGGGCAGACTGGTAGGCAGGTGTTCTTCTCTGGTTACTTTTGTTAAAAAACAGGGGGCAGCTGTACCCATACATCTCATTGGGCCCAAAGGCTTTAAGAGGTACTTTCTATGAGTTTTCAGTGTTTTCAGTGTTTTCAATTTTTTTTCTTTCTTTCATTTGTAGGTTTTTGGGGGAGGGTTGTTTGTTTATTTTTAGGAATCATTTCCTACGACATGCAGTGTGTCAGTATTTTAAACTTGTGGCCTAAGCTGATATTTTCCCTGCTGCAGTTGGAGGACAGGTTTTCACTTCTCTCTAATTTACAGTCCATTCCCATGCAGTGCCTCAGTTCAATCTGAGCTGATGGCAGTGAACTGTGTAAACTCAGGCAATCAAACTCAAGGGGAGACTCATGCATTTGATGATCAGTGAAGGAAGGCTTTTTAATGCTGTCCTATTAGTCAGACGTGCTACAGTCAGCACACTGCATTTCATGAACAGCCCTGAGCACGCCAACTGTCAAGATATTGATTGGATTCTTTCCACAAGCTACTGTAAGCCCTGTGATATTGCTCCATATCTTTTCTAGCTCCTGTCTTTTTGTCATGTTTTAGAAAACTGCATATAGTCCAGATTGGGATTTTATGGTCTGCTGCCCTGTTGCACAGTTTATTTCTCTTCTGGTGGAGAAAACCTTTGAAAATGGCTGTAATCTAAAAAGTATTTATACAGCGTACGGCAATGAAGCCATCACAAGAAGTGAAAATTGATAGGTGTCATTGCCCTCGCCTGATAATGAACGAGGGGAGTACGGCCTGTTGAGCATGGCAGAGCAAAGGAAATTCTCTGAACTGAATGTACTAAATTTTATATCATTTTTCACTGTTGTACTACTAAAATAAAGCTCAATCTTTACATAACACATTTGACACTGAGGAAGTAAGAGGGCTAAAGGAAGTGACCTGGTGAGTATTTAGCAGTCATTGATGGAAGTTTTACCCTAGAAGAGCTTTGTTCAGAAACCCTTCTAAGATTTAGCTTGTTAAATGATGTGCAGTGGCGGGAGAACTGCATTTTTATAGTGGCTCCCTAAACTGAGTGAGTGGTATCTTCTCTGTCTAAGGGCTTCAGCTGCAGAAGATTTATGTGACAATGAAAAACACAGTTGGCAGGAGTTTTTCTCAAACTAATGTTGATGTGATTGGATACAAAGTAATTTTGCTAATTCTTTAATCTACAAATCTGTCATCCTGTAAAAACTGTCTATGGAACAAATAGTATTTTGTTACATAATAAATGTGAAAGTAAGAGGTGAAGGAGATTTGCAGAGTAGTGAAAAGGGTCCTAGAGTTTAAAGGCAGGTCATTTCTGACATTTGCAGATTGCTCTTGTGCTGGTAGGCACTAAATCTTCGCTCAGCCTCCAAATTCTTTTCATCCTTGTTGCTGGCTGGAAAATCTCTTCCTGTGCTAGAGTGGGCAAGAATGAGAAAATAACTGGTGTCTTTTCTTCTTTATCTTTCATACAACTTCGCAGTTTTTGTCTTTAAAACTTTTTTCCTTTCTACTATAATTGGTATGTACTTTAAGTGGTTATTAAATCTTTATATATCTGTTTTGCTTAGAAGGTATTATTCAGAGATAATCAAGAATTCCTTACAGTGGATGCCATTTAAAAACTCATGATTCACTAATCCAAGATGTGGTAAAAATATCCGTATTGTCAAGGCACACCAATGCTGCACAGAGTGCAGATGACCAAATACTGAGGTATTAATATGTCCACTGTAAATTCAGTTAGCAAGTAATTTGAGAAGAAATGTTATTACTCATTAAGTGGAAATGATTATTAACAGTAACTCACAGGCATATTTTAAACGCTATTAAGAATGATTGCTGTAGTTTCAACTTTAATTCTCCTAGCTTTTGACATTGCTCTCTGATCTGTGCCAGTATGGAGCTGTGCTCCTGGCTTGAGTGTGTGTTTGACTTTACACCCTGGGAATGGCTTAGCAATGAGATGTCTTTGAGAAGCATTTAATCCCAGTGACCATTCCTCTGTCCTTGTAGGTGAGTTCACCACTTCCGTAAGCAGAACTCCCTGAGACCCAACATGTTGTGTGCTTGTTGTCCTCACAAGAGGCCTAATTTGGGCTCCAGATGCCCCTAAATCAAATCTGGCTTCACATACTCAGTGCATAGAGGATACCAGTTGGTGAAACTCCTTGAATCTTCTACCTTATTAAAAAAAAAAATGACATTAGTGAACCTTTTTGCACAAAAGTACATGTGTGTTGGGGGCTATGAATGAAGGCTAAAATTTCTCTCCTTCAACAACCTATGTCTCGCCTTGGACAGAGCAAGGGCTACTGGTTTCTAGAAGTTTCTCCCTAGCATGGAGATTGCATTATAAATTGATGTAGGTGGTTAAAATCTATTTCTTCTCCCCTGGCACCCTGTAATATAGAATACCTAAGCCAAATAATGTCTGTCCTTTGCTCATTCTTCACCTGGGAAGCAGCATAGCAGGTCTTCAGAAAGGACTTGTAATCATTCTGTCCACCTTTCAGGTAGAGAAAGCAAATCAAGGATCCAAAACACAGCAGCAGGTGTATGGAGCAGGACACTAGATTGGTATGTGGTGTAGTGTGACACTGGTGGTACCTAATAATTTTACTGTCATTTGTTATTATGACTCTACTGCCATATTGGTATCGGATTCCTTAGGGAGACCAAACCACTGACTGACTGCTGATATTCCCACAACATGACCATGCAGACAGAAGGGAGAAATGGGGGTTGTCCTGTGAGTGTCAGAAACCATCCACTTGATGAAAAAAGTTCATAGCGCACCCAGAGCCTGCCCTGCAAAACAGGGAGGCTGGGTTGCCTCAGATTCTACCTGAAGGACTTCTAGGTGTTCACAGGATAAAAATGGTTGTAAATTGGCTCTAAGCTGCATTTGCCCTTGTTTAGTATTGATGTAGGCAGTAGGAAACCTACAGAAAATAAAATTAAGTACCTATATCTGGGTGGAACCTAAATTCCTGTATAGATCTTGCCCTGTTATCTCCAAAGCAAGCAGTACTGTTAGTCATTGCATATGAGAATTATTTAACATAGTTTATGTAGTTGCCAAGTAGAAAATGTGCTGCTGCTTTCCAGAAATTTGCCAGTTTTCTTTGGATTTCACTAATCTATCTTTCCTGCAAAATATTCTGTGCAAATTTGCCACCTTAGTCCTTGAAATTTTCATAAATGTTATCCAGGAGCCAGCAATCACAACTGGCAGATTTTTAGAGAGAATTCTCTTAAAACTCCTCTGTGATGGATCATTACTGTGATCTGCCATGAAAACTGGAGTACAAGTTACCAGGAGTGTTAGTTTTGAGGAACTACTTTTTTCGTGAGAAACTAACCTCTGTTCACACAGCTCACTTGCAATTTCCCAGATGCTGTCTATTGCAACCTAGATTTTCACATGTGAATCTCTCAATTCATATTCCTATACATGAAATCTGCTCCAGATTTAAAATACTGTATGTTAAAAAAACTAAGGGTATTAAAGATCATGGCTTAAGAATGAGGTGTTCTGAATTCTATTCCTTCCTTGTTTTAGGGCCAGCATTTAGGAGTCTGCTTAGATCCCTGGAGCTTTGCATATCTTGGCTCTTTCAAATACAGGGGCTAATAAATCCAGCAAATTTCCATATTTTTTGAATTCTGTCTGCATAAATTCATTCTGTTTAACTGCCTTGTATCCTGCTTGAATGGGAAATATCTGGAGCGCCTGTCCTGTTATAAAAGCAATGGTATATGTAGTCTGCTTCAGTGAAGCCAAAGTTTTGCGTGTAATAATACTGTAGTATGAAAACTTGTAAATAGATAGCTTTTATGTTTAGACTGGTGGGCACTTGATTCTGAGATCTCTACTGCTACTAAAGACAAAAATGAATGAAAAAATAAAAAAAAATAAACTTGACTTTGAATGGATAAACCTGAACAAAATCTCTTTGATTGGAGCATTTGGGATAACTGCCAGGCTGGACTTTGGGATGTTTATAATGGGTTGTGTGTTGATTGAGGAGAGGAGCATGAAAGGTACAGTTTTAGCACCCCCAACATATGCCAAAGTATGCAAGAAAGTGAGGACTGCTGTTTGAGCAGGGGATAGATCAATTAAATCTTTTAGGACAGGATGCTTTAAAATGCATCTTTGTAATGTAAGACGTAACCTAAACATTTTAATCACAGAGATTCCAAAGTTTTATCCACCCACTGTGTTCTTGTTGGGGAATTGACGTTTTAACAGACTCTCTTAGGTCTTCAGTGATTCAGTTCTTTTCAAACATGTAGCTTTTGAATTGGGTGAGCATTTAAAATTTACTCTTCTCTGCTGCTAATTATAGACTGTAAGGAGATGTGCTGATGTAGCCTTTCCTTCAGTTTCAGATCAGACATGCTTTAATTTACTCAGAAACAGTTTGAATTATTTAAAAAAAATAAATCTTAGCAAAATGTCATGATTAGATGGTAATCTTAAGTACAAATACAATTTTACCTCTGTAATTTCCAAACTCCTAAATAATGTTGAAAGATTAAAAAGGGTTATTAAAAGAAAAAGGGAAGATACAGAGGAAAAACCTAATGCAGTATCCACTCTTTTCTGTAGAAAAAGAGAAATTACAAACAATTTCAGTTTTAGTTATCTTATCAATGTTAAACCTTGAGTGAAATTTAACTGTTACACATTTTGAGTAAAATGGCTCGCTGTATGTGTTTTAAGTTAAAGCACTGATAGTTTGGATTAGAGAATATTTTCAGCATGGAAATATTATGTGGTGCACTAGAGGGGAGAAGTTATTTGCTGGAAACAGTACTGATGCTTTTAGTCCAGAAGATAAAATTTGACATGAAAATGCATATTTGAAAAATTATCACTGTTTTGCATTATGCTCTCAACGTTATAATATTGGTATGTATAATACTGGCTATGAATTTTATTCCTATAGGACTTTAAGATATTTCTCTACAGTTTTATATTGTGAGCTATACTGTACTGTTGATTTTTTCATTTAGGACTTAATTTTGTGAAGTACTTAGAGTGCTGCCCAGGTTGGCACAGAAAATAAGTAGTTCACCTGGCTTGGTCGTTGACAGGTCTATGGGAGTTGCTGACAGAGAAGATTCATCTGAGAGGATCTTGGGAAAAAAGGGGGGAGGATTTTAACAAAGGGAATGACAGAACTAAAGCAAAAATATATAGGTGGGTAAAATGGCCTGTCCCCGTAAAAGCAGCAAATGGATCAAGAAGTATAGTAATTGTAAAGTCTGTTATTCTGTTAGTAAAATTAGAAGTGGTAGTTATAACAAATAAACTGGATAGAGGTAAAGTTGTAAAGAGATAAGGGAAGCTGTGGTTCAAGTCCGCTGTGAGATTCTGCAAATGAAAAAGCTGTGAGATACGGAGAAGAGGACTAAACTGAGGGGCTCATTTTAAGACTCAGGAATAGATATACCCAGGATGCAATCAGAAAGTAAGCTCAATTCTACTTTATTACATAGATTAAGGTCTGTTAAATTCAATGGAAATCAGAGTGAAGAATGTGAACTGTTAAGTAGCATTTGACATATAGATCTACTAATCAGTAAGGAGATCTGTAGCAGGGTCTGGATGTAGTCTTATAATGATTTGGACTCTGAAGAGCTTTTTTCTTTGACTATTGTCCTTTCCTTAAATTGTTTTAAGTGAAAGTATTCTTTAATTATTATTATTATTATTCTTTTATTATTTCTTTAATTATTCCATGAAGAATTTGAGCTTAAGTGGTCGTTATTTAAAAATCTCAGAAGTTATTATTGTGGATGTATTTAGTGTGCATGGAAGTAGAGCAACTTGATAACATGGGGATGAGCCAGATGTAACACCAAGCACCACTAGTTCTGCTGCTGTAATGTCAGACTGATGTACATTCATTTTGATCGTAATGTCATGCTGTTATGGTTGCAAAACAGTCTTGGTAGAAATCAGCAAGTCTGTTTTTCTCATGTTTGGTGATATTAATTACAATGCCTATGCCCAGGAAAAGACAGTCCTTGACTTGGAAAAATTACCCTTTAACTACTGAGCTCAGACTACAAATGGAATAGCAGGCAACCATAGAAAGAAAATCACTTTCTGTGTGTTGCTGGCAGAGAAAGGAATGGGTTTCAGGGCTAGGAATTCCTACCTGATTATTCACTGTTGTCTGTGTGACAGACACAAACACTGTTTCCTTAGTGACTTTCATTAAAAGCTAAACCAGTGTATCCTGAGGCAAAATATTAATGACTTAATCTGTCCAATTATTGGGCCTTGTATCAATTTACTATTACTTTTTTTTTCCCCTTATTTTATAAATAATACTATAAGGCCTTAGGCAAGCCTGCTAAAACAATAATAGGCTACCAGCAGGGCAATAAGCGCTTCTCTGGCCTATGTGAATCTGTTGAAGGATATAATTTTCACTGTATCAGCTGACTGCTTCTTTTGGCTAGGCTGGCATCGTTTGAGTTTTCTCCTGATTCAACACCAGCCAGCCAACTGTCAGCCTTATCCTAATCTCCCTCTGACAGGGGCCCAGATAATCAATAGCGCTGGCGGGATCGGGAGAGGCTGAGATCACTGCAGCCCGTATCTTCTCATGAGCGCCTCAAGCAGCTCCACATGCACTGTAATGGGAGGGGGAAAAATCAAAGAGAGCACTTCAGAACTCCACACGATAGTAAAGATACTCATGTCTGACGCGGTAACATTTTCCAGACATTCAGAGCTTTTCTGAACATCTTGTCTATGAAATACCTTGAACTGCTTTTTAGGTTTATATATGTTAACTAGTTCTAGTGCTGCTTTAAAATAGGAACCTTGGTATAATTCATCTTTGTACTTTCAGGGAGAAAGAAGAAAAAAAAAAAAAAGGGGCTAGGAAAGAGTCAAAGAAAGCTCTTGCAGACCTGTGTGTGGATTGTATTTAAAGTACGTGTCATGTGAACACAGAGGTTGGAGTTCATACCGTCTCCATACGTTATCTATATGGCTATTGAGTTGATTTGAGGGAAAAAACGGAACTGGCAAAGTTGACAGCTCTGGACCAAGGGACCAAGAAATGATACTAGCTTCGTGTTATTTCCTTCAGATCAATGCACTGTCATTGAAAAGTTGGGTTTATTCTTCAGTGAGATTTTAGAGCTAGAACTAGTTTTATACATATTATTATTCAGGCAAAACTATTGATATCTGCATATCATTTATAAGATTCCAGCATGCTGGGCCTATTGTATGTGGATTAAGGAAATACCAAGTGTTATTAATGTGAGTAATCTTCAGGTAAAACAATATTTTACTGTGAATAAATGAAAAAGGAATTTTCTAGAACTTTCCTATATGTGGGAAATTTAGGAAAAGGTCACTCCAGATTCTAGTTTCAGTGGCTCAGATAGTAGCATAAACCATGTGCTTTACTTCTACAAACAGGCTGGTATCAGCGGAAAACGTTCCCAAAGGAAAGGCTAAAAGATGGAGGTTCTTTGCCCTCCAGGAAGGAGGAGACTCGCTCTTCCTTTCTCTCCTCCCTGCAGCTGATATAGCCAGGATTATACAATGCGCAGGTTGTACCATATATTTTAACCCACACCTGGCATTACCAAGAAGCTCTTAAGAAGCTGAATAAATTTTGCACGTAGCTGTTTTCACCCTTGGGTCTTGTGTGAAGTGAAATTGCAGAGTCAGACACGAGGAGGAGCAGGGAGTCACGGACTGATGGATAAGCCATTTCGCAGGGCGGGGGGCTACATTTATTTGTGTCACTGCTCTGTGGCTTAAGATTCCTGGAGCTTCATTGCCCCCAGCTGGCCATTCCTTTCCCTTTGGTAGCCACCTACCCGAGACGGGTGCCGGCCTCACGACCGAGCCCCCTGCGGCCGCTGTCCAGCTCCTCGCGTCCAGCGTTGTCTCCCGTGATTGACCTTCTGCTGAGCAACCCCTGCCTCTCGTTGGCCTCTCATGGAAAGACTGTGTGCGCACATGCACGCACCCTCTTTCCTTCCCTACCGAGACAGTGTCATGTATTTCTGTGTGTCTCCTTACTATGATTTTTCTCTGTGGACATAGTTTTCCTTTTACTGGATCACTAGATGTAATGATGTTAGGCTTGTATTTTATCTTTCGAGTGTATATCTGTTATTATTTTTGCTTTGATCTACTTTTTTTTTTTTTTTTTTCCCCGTATCATGTGCCATCCTTGCAGTAAGGACTGCTTCAGGACCGTGGGAGCTTTCAGGACCGATCCTCACTGCAGTTCCTTTGTTACTCTATGTTTTGGTGAAAACTCATCAGTTTAGTGCCCTTTGTTTCACATTTCCATTCTAGCAAGTGTTACGTCTTATCATTAGTGTAAGTTATTCTCTTTGTTAATGCTTAGGCTTTTCTCCTGCTTTTTTTTTCTCTTCTTGTACTATAGCTTATCTCGTCTTCTACATGATACTGAGGACTTTATGTCCCTCTGTCTTTACTGCTCCAGTCACCTCCTCTTTTTTTCTTCAACTTGATTTTTTACTCTCCCTTTTTATTCTCAAGGTCCTCTTTTTATGCAACTGTAGTGATACTAAAGACTAAAAGTTTATTTTATGCTGAACTCCAGGTAAGCGTCGTGCCTCTGGAGACAGCAGGATTGTGGCGGTTTGTTCTGGCTCATCTGTGATGACTGAGGGAAATTAACTTACGGGAATCATGGAAGATACTCATAGGTGGGACAGTCATTTTCTGAAAATGTGTCTGTGCAGACCTTTGTCATCCCACTTGTGAGAAAAATGTGTTTGTGTTTGTGCCCCACAGGCAGCTCCAGGGCTTGTACTAAAAAAAAAATGGAAGGTATAGGAGCTTTATAGGTACTTAAAATGGGGCTGCCTATTAAAATGTCCCGGAGTTCTGATTCACTGAGATGATTTTAAACCTTGTAATTGAGGTAGTGATGGAGGCAGTAAAAAGCCAGAAGAGGTGCTATTTGAGTAAATTCAATTATTTCCCCAAGGGAAAATGTGCCCAGTGATGTAGAGTGTCGGGAGCTTGGCGACGAGATCAGTCGCTCAGCAACAAGAGTTCTTCAGCAAAATTAATTATTTTTTATCTTTTTGCTTCCACATTTTTCACCACTGAGTTAACTGTCCTCTCTTTCTTAATCAGTGTCAAATGTAAGCGTGCTAAGGCTGAAATGTCCTCACTTTGTTTCACGGTTCTCCTTCTTCCCATGTTCCTCTGAAAGGCGGAGGAAGCCCTTTGTTTAGGCTACATGTTCTAGGAGCAAAGAGTGTTTATAGAGTATTCATCTGTTTTTCTTGCTCGTGATACGGTGACATCACTGCGTATTTTTTTATATGGTTTGGACAATGCAAAACCAGCAGTGAAAAGCGAGAGAGCAAACAGGGCATGTTTTTATAATTAACTACAGGACTTAGAGTATAGCTTGGGAGTCACGTTTTTTTTTTTTTAAAAAAAGGCTCTTTGCAGTTCTGAACTCAAAGGATGAACCTCACTAAGCTGTTTTTCGAATTTAGTGTCCAGAGAATTTCAGCTCCTCATTCTTTTAGTTTCCAAATATGAAACAGATAATCAAAATAGGTCCTTCTGAAAGTGTCTGTTGCTATTGCTGATATTTAACATGTGCTGGAACCATGAGTGAATTCAATTTGGACATGTAAAAAGCTAATGTGTTGTTACTATTATAAGAGAGTTAATGAGACATACGTATCTGTAGCTCAGCTACTGCAATACTTGGTGTCAACCACAGGCAACATCACTAAATGACTGCTTTGATAAGCAGTATCAAGTCTGAGTATCAAGACTTTTTTTTATTAGTATTATTTCATAGTGATCATTATGTTATAATGAATCTGGGTTTATGTTAATGTTATGTTATGTTGTGTTTTATATTGGAAGGCATTATAGTTTAGAGTGCCTATAAAATTAACTTGGGTAGCAAAGGAGATCTAAAACAAATTCTCATGCACATTCAAGGTTCTTGCTTTATCTTACTCCTTTCTATCAGTCTCAGGCCCCACACTGAGCACATCCTCCAGCGAAAGATTTTTCCATTTTGTGTGTTCCAAAATGTCCCCTCCTTGCAGCCGCATGGTGGTTCGTGCTTGCCCTTAATTCAGTAGCGTCACATTGCTGACCCGTAAGCAGTCTGTAGCAGTTCTTTCTGGTATCTAGATCCTTTTCTGGTGCTCTGCTGGCAAAACCATTTTCCTCTTTTTTTTTTTTTTTTTTTTTTTTTTTTTTTTTGTGATTGCATTAGAACTTTTCCTCCTAATTTTGTACACTCTTATGTTGATTTCATACTGTTTCTCTTGCTCAAATACATTATTTTGAATTCTAATTCTGTTCCAAATTACTTAGGAACCTTCCAGCTTCATTATTTGACAATTTTTTAAGTGTTCTCTCCAGTATGCCATCCAAATCCTGGATCCAAATCCTTGATCCAGGCCAGATTCCGCCCCCTCCGCCCCAAATAGCCTTCTTAATATGACAATAATAAATACAGCTTGAGAGCGCCGCTGCCTGCGGTGTGCATCCACCTTCTGGTGATTTCCTTGAGCCGGCGGCCCGCGAGGTAGACGGCATCAGCGAGCGCGCAGCGTCCTGCCGCCTGCCTTCCTGGCAGTGCTGGTTAAAAAGCTCTGCCTTCGTCTGGCAGTAAACAGTGTGGAAGCTCCGGTGGCCGTGAGCCCCAGGTGTCTGTTGACGACCATGCTTTATGTGAAAATACTTACAGAATTTTGCCTATGCATATCTCTTTTCCTTTCTCTTACATACTGCAATAGAGAGTTTTCATAAAAGGATATCAAATTAGTATCTCAAAATGGTTCTTAGACTAGTTCTCGGCTGGATCTTTTTAATCTTGTACGTGCTTGTGGACTGATTGTTAATCATGTTTCTGAGTGCCTGTCTCTGTAGCAAAGTCTATGAAATAATTCTAGAAGGTGTTTTTTTGCTTTGTTTTCATTAACTATTTTAAGAATATTTGGTAGCATGCTTGCTCTTTTCTAATCCATGGCACTTTCTCTGTTGCCCACAGATGCTCAAAAATGTTCACTATTAGCTCAAAGATTCCTTTGATTTCTTCCTTGAATAGTTTATGGGAAATTTTGACAAGCTTCATTGATTTGAACACATCAGACTTATTTACTCTTCTTTTCCAAATATGATCTCAGCTCCTAGTGCCATTGTTAAAAGTACTCGTGTCAAGTGACTGCTTGCAGTTAGGCTTTCCGGTGAGGACTGAAGCAAATAAACCATTGGCTACTTGAACCTTCTTTACATGATCGACTGGGTATTTTTGGACACTTCTTGTTAAACTTATCTTGCATAGACACTTCTTTTATGGCTTGGATCTCGTACATATGGAATAAAATAAACATTTTGTATCATGAGAATTTAAAACTGTATTTTGGTGCTTGCTGTAAGACATCTGCTGGCCAACTAGTTCCTGAGTAGTAAAGAGAAAAATTATATTGGCCTCTATTGTTTCCATGGCTCCTCAATGGAATAGTAATTTTCAAGTGATGACTTACGATCATGGTTTATAAAACATTTTTAAAATGTGTTTTATGAACAAAAGTATTATGAATTTGCTTGAAAGAATATTAACCCTAAGGGAATGGAGGTGCTATACCATTTTAATGGTATATGTTTTATGTTTTAAACGTAATACCTACTACTTCCAATTTCATGTGGAAATAAGTCATCAGTCTGGGTAGGTTAAGGCACAAAAATGTAGGTGTCTGCGTTTAGTCTGACTCTACAAGTCTGTGTGTAACTTTAGTAAATATTCTCAGAATTTCTGACGTCTAGAAGATAATGCTTCTCATTGCATTGCACATATTTTTGGAGAGTAAGAAATGGAGTTTTTTTTCTTTTTTTTCCCCTGAGTATATTCATTTTGACAAATTTGCAACCGTTGTTGACATGTTAACTGAAATATTTAATGTGATTCCTCTGAATTTACCAGTTCTGTAATAGAAAATCAGAAACTTTCTAGGATTAAACAGATTAGAAGGAATGCCTCCTAAGGTTAAAAGGCTGTGCTTTTACATATAGACTAGAAATGATGCTGCAAATTTTTGTGACCTAGTTTAATGAAAGGGTTAAATAGTGTTATAGACTCTTTGCTGTCTTTAGGCATTTGTTCTGTATTCACGGACTTGGTTATTTTAATGTAAATGGGCACCTCAACAGCTGTGTCCCCTTAAGCACATTTTATTTAGCAGCTGGGTTATACACGTCACTTGGCAGCCATGGATTTTCAATTTTTCTCCGTGCCAAGGGGGCAGCTGGAATAATTTGCGTGCTCATTAATTTGGAAGAAATATGAGCTGTGTAAGTCAGACAACATGAGTCTTCTGTATGGTGTTGTACAAGGATAAGCGGATCAGGGTAGAAGCAATTTGCCCTTTCCCAAGGGAGCCTTCGGTTTTTAATAAGCTGGTTATGAAAATTCTATTTCTTAGCAATTTGAAGAGTCTAATTAGAGCCTGTAATTTCTCTCATATAACCAGAGTGGATGAAGGTTAACGTTAGGCCTCCAGAGTCTTTTCACATTCATTTACAGACTTAAATCAGGTAATAGTTTGTAGCTAATTAGAACAGTGTATTAAATATTTAGTTTGACTTGATTTAACTCTGAGAACACACGATGCTGTGGGGCTACATAAGATGATAAAGGAGAACTAAACTTAATTTTTAATCAAAGGTAAACATAAAGGCAGTAATTTTAGTACCGACTAGGATACTTTGACAGTCTGAGCAGCGATTGCCTCCAGTTGGCTGAAATGTCAAGATAAAGGAATCCCACGTCTATTTAATGTCCGTGCTTTAACGCTGTGACGGTTCAAACAATTCATGGTTTATAGGCACTGTGTCTGAAGAATTATATGATTTTCAGCCTAGCAGACAGTTTTTATTTAAAATCTCATTTATTTTTCCATCCACCAACTCAGCAATTTTGAAAATATTTCCTTAAAGGAGCAGTAGTGCTTCTTGATCTAGAAGCTTTTGAGTAACCACTTCTAGCATGCCCAGCAGTAAGCATTCATGCCAGAAGTGGTTATGCTCCTCCATCAGAGAAGTCTCTATGTTTGCAACTATTTGGCTTTGTCTGACTTTTGCTTTCAATTAATTAGCAAGGTTGTCTTAACGTTTCATGGACAAAGCGGGTTCCTGTTCCTGTAAATAAAGCCTTCGGTTCTATTCTGTTATGCCTGTAATTTTCAGAATCCTTGGCTGGAAGAGTGTTAATCCTAAGGGAACAGAGGTCCTGTACCATTTAGCACACCAGGGTGATATCTACCAAATCAGTTTGTCTTTGACAACAGAATTGAGTGCTTTTGCAAACATTAGATTCTGCTATGGCTGGACTTTTGTTGACTTTTTTCTTAAGCTTTTTTATGAATTATACAGAACCAATTCTTATTTCCAGTGAGAATTATACATACTAATTCCTTAGGTTGTGAGTATCGTAGTGCTCTTTTGTTTTTATGTTAATGGTGTTCCAGTTTAGACTGGAATCTCACCGCTCTTCTTCCCAACCCTTCCCACAGTTTCTGTGAGCTGACTGCTTATCCCATTAACTGAGTTCAGCTCTTTGTCCTGCCTGAAGGTTCCCTTAATGTCCCCAGGAACTGATCCTAATAGCAGGGGAGTCTCTTGCTTGGGTGTTAAGAATACTGTGGGTCTAAATCTGGAGTAATGAGTGATGAAATACTTCAAAGGGAAGAGGAAAGAATGCTGATAAATGGAAGAGATAAGATAATTTCTATTTTAATTAAGATAGAATAGGAAATTGCCTGGATAGATGACAGAAAAAAAGAACAAAAAAGCAGCTGTCACCTCAAAATAGTCAAACATTTCTGGCTACAAGCTTAGTCAGGCCTCAGATTCTTGGCTCGTGAGCTGTACCTTTAATCTCAAGTTTCCTCTCCAGCATTTTTTGGATGCTAGGAACTCCATTATAGATTGGTAGAAAATCAGTGATAAAACTTCTAAATATCACCTTATTTTGTTACACTGGTTTCCCAGTTGCCAATTTTTATAAAATGGTTTATGACCGCAATAATCCCCTCCAAATCAGCTGTTACGGGAGATAATAGCTGGTTGTCAGAGCATTAACCACCCTTGACTTCACTCTGGGCTATTACGTAACAAAAGAATGAGCCGGTGGTGAGGCTGCCAGGTGTATTAAATTATATGATGAATTATAGAGATTCTGTAATGGGGATTAGTGTCCAAAAGAGACCAGTGGATATTGCCAGACTCATTATCTGATAGGACTGTAGGCTGGACACAATCCCGGGAGGGAAAGACCAGTGCTTTATCCATGATGTCATCCGCTAATCTGTGTCTGCACCGCGCAGGGAAGTGCTCAGCGGACGTGCTGCTGCTGTTCTACTCGCGTCCCAGAGCCCAGCAGTGACTGAAGTTAAGTGGGGAAGTTGGCAGCATTGGGTTACTGCAAGTTTAGTCTGATATTGATCTTTTCTCATGGATTCTTGCAAAGAAATCAGTTCATATGCAAGGAAGTTAGTAGCATAGTGGCATAAGTTGTATGAGTGTGCTTTTTCCACAGGGGCTTCAGCTAGATCAGAAAAAGTTGTTATGTCATGGTTTCTGCTCTAATCCCTTTCCTCTCCTTTCCATTCAGACAAACTAATTTGTTTAGGCTTATACTTTGCATTTAGCAAAGAAAATATCCGTTCTATATTTCAGCAAATCCAGCAATGTTCTGAAGAGCAGCAATTATCGTGATAGTTGGAATATGTTTATCTAAAGATGGTTGTTAATGGTTTGTGTGATGAAAGATACGGAGTCTTGCATTTCAAGACCTATCAGGACTAAAACCAAAAGTGTTTTTAGCTTTTCAGATGAGGACACAGAACTTGTTCCTAGCTCCAAAAAATAGTGTATTTTTCTTCAAAAATGGTGTCCTCATTAAGATAGAAAACCTACATTGGGTTGTTTTCGGAAGTTACGGAAGTTGAGTTTAAATTTCCCTATTTCTCTATGCCCATATAATTGAACTCATTGTATTCCAGCTGACTCTACCCATGCATAGACCTCAAAAATAAAATGAATAAAAGTTATGAAAACTCAGTAACATATTTCTAAAAGAGTTCCCCAGTAAAAATATGTGGTATATATGCAGCAATGGATGGTGTTGTGTAAAGATTTTATTGGCACTCTATAGATCTAAAATATTTGTAGCACCTTTAACGCAATGATCTTAAAGTAATTTCTAAAGGTGGGAGAAATGTTACAGCTTTTGCTAAAAGTTGAAAGTTTTTAGTGAAGATAACCAATGGTGTTTGGTATTTTTTTTTCCAAATAACCATAACTTTTTGAGAAGGAGTCTCTGGGATGAAATTTTCCAGGTATCTGTGGAAATGCCCTTTACCAAATTAACTGTTAAATTGCTAAGAATTCAGTTCATTCGAAATACACTTTTGCGGTTGTATTGCACCTTGTACATTATTGGTTACATGTGTAACAGCATTAAAACATACTGCCCACTGGGGAGCAGAGATAAACTAGAAAACATCCTTGCTCCATATTTTGTACTTCTTGTTTTGTTTTTAAATGACAAAATCTAAGGCTTATTTAATACAACCTATTCCACCTGTGATATGATCTTTACCTGTGATTCATCAGCGCCGAGCTCTCGCTGTGCCATGCCTGGCAACCAGTTGACCAGTCTGTTAGGGAATGGATCTTGCCCAGCTCTGCACGACCAGTGGTTGAGGTGTACAGTGCAGCTAGGTCTAGCATCCCATGCCGGCCCAAGGCGACTTGTACCTTTCAAAACCATATCAAGCATCAAACTCTTAGGGAAGTGATAAGCCTGTGCTAATATGGTTTTGGTCATTTTCTGATCATCAGGTATACCCTTGCACAGTGTAAAATTACGACATAATCTCGTAATGCTGTGCTAAGAGTGTTTTCAAACATAGGGGGAATTCTGACAGTGAGAAATTATTCTTCATAAATCTAGAGTTGCCTTCTGTGAATCCACAAAACGTCAGCACTCTTACTCAGTGCTGCAGATTTTTGAAATATTCTGTAACTTTTCCATGTAAATGTGCTGTTTGGAGTGTAGAAAACGCCTCTTCCCACAACCCCCCGAGAGAAGCTCTCACGTTCAACCCAGGGTTAGTTTGAATTTTCTGAACGCGACTCAACAGTTGTGTCGTCTGGATGCAGAAACGCTCCTCGCAGGCACGTGCGACCTAGCAATGCTGCCTCCTGCACGCCGGGGATTAGCTGCAGCATCGATTTCCTCTTGTGCTGCACATATTTGCCGAGGCAGAGCTGTGCAGAGAGCTGCTGGGGGAGAGGCGGATGTTTGGGAAAGCAGAACTCAGCTGCTTGATGATCCCCAGGCTGAGGAAGTGCTCTGTTTTGTTGCTGGTTTTGCTTACAGCATCTTGTTTTCCAGCTAAATAGACCTATTAATTATTTGGGGTTTGTTTCTGTTGAACTGTCCCAGCAGTTTATACAGCATTTGGGATATCAAGAAGACAGAAAGCATGGCTATAAAATTTTGTCTGGATTCACTGTGTAGTGGCAAGACAGCTGAAAATGTAAAGAAATGTATAAATGCAGACTTCTCCAGAAGGGACATTTTTAATATGGAAGAAAAAACAACATAACAAGGCAGAACCTTTTCCTGGCTGATTTGAAGTGTAAGGATTCACTCTCATGAGATAATGGCTTCCTGCTGCTGACTGCAGCTCAGGCTTTCAGCACCGTAGACGGTCAAGGTCCATGATGGGCTCAAGATCCTGTGGAAATGTTATCTTGCACAGATTGTATCACAGCGCTTCGTGACCCTCGGCATTAGAATTTTGCGTTATTTCCTGGTAATTTATCAATGCAAATATAGCCTGATCTTTAACTCCTTTCTTTTCCACTTCCTTTCAATAAAAGTAAACTAAAATAAAAAGAAATTTAGAGATAAGATGATATTTCTAGCTGAACTATATTTCTACTGTTCTTTTCATGTGCCTGCTCATTACCTTGTGTGTATTACCCTTTCCTATGACCAGATACACTGGAATACACTCTTGGAATTCCTGTATTATTTTTGGATTGCTTATAAATATATATGGTAAAGTTAGAAGCTGCAATACATTGCAAAAAAAACCCTATGTGTTCAAAAAATTACCATTGTTGCCTTTTGGGATATGAAAAAGTTCCTCCTGCAAAAACCTGTGGTCTTCTAGAATTATTTTGCCTCTGAACCTCAGCAGTCCTGAATGGATCCAGAGTGACTTTCAATAACTGTAATAACTGGATCCAAAAACTGTGACAAGAGCGACACAGTAATACTGTTTGCTTAACACCGGGCACTAACTGCAGCAGCATTTGCCCCTTACCCTGATGGTGTCTTCTGAGGTAGGACTCTGTAAGAGGAGTAGGGAGGATGTGATTATGCAAGAGTGATACTGAAGCCTAATTTGAAGTAGAAATTAGTTTGGCATAATCTGGGGAGAAGGAATACTCTCTGCAGTAGAAGCATAAATAAAGCTGCAAGTTCTTCCTAAGTTGAAAGTTTTTTGAGTTCGAACCTGAAAAAGAGATCAGAAAATTATAAAGCAACAGGACCCCAAAGAAGAAATGCCAGTTTCTAGTGCTTATTGAAGAGCTTATGAAAAAGAGAAAAGCTGCTGTAGAATTAATTTTAAAAATATTTCCACTCTAACAAAGAAGAAGAAATGGAACATGAGTAATTCATAATAAACAGAAGACATAGTGGTTATGAAGAGATGATCAATTTACAATATGAAATTAAAATAGCAAATGAATAGAATCATAAGCTAATCTTGGCAAACTTGTAGTGAAGTTAACTTGCACTTATTTTTTGTACCTTTTGTTACATTTTCTACAGAATAGGATATCTGACTCATGATATTTTTTTGAATAGAAAATTCAATCTACCTAGAAGAGGTCAACACGGGAGTTTCGAAAGTGAACATTCTCCTCTTTCTATTCTTTTGACCTTAATCTTTGTTACTCTTCTCTGAATTTTTCTCATTTGCTCTTAAACATGTTCAAAAAGAGTGAGCCAGAACTTGGTTTTTGTTTGTAATAGACTGAGAATATAGTTTTGGGGCTTGTATTTACAGGAGTGGCAATAGAGTAGGCAAGCAGAGTAGGAAAAGAAGTGTCCATATAAAAATGAGCCGTCTTTTTCCTGAACGTCCATTTTGACTTTTTAGATGACAAATATGCTTAATGGAGATGTATGCTTTTTTTTTTCTCTTTCTCTTTCTTCTCAAACTTCTATTCACAAGTAGATACATGGCAGCCTTTTTCATTTTTCTGTTCACAAAATTCAGGCAATTGGAGAATAGTTTATGCGAATCTTGAACTTCAGTATCAAATCTAGACCAGCTGTGATCTCCTAATGTAATTTTCTTATCTATTGATTGAATGAAAATGTTACCTGGTCCACCACTGAGACTTGCACAACGTGTTAAACAAAGTGTTGGGATCTTTGTCTAGGATTAATGCTGGTGTGGAGAACCAGACTTCGTGAATAGGATGCTCAATTGCTGTGCAGACAATGGTATGAGTCTCTGTTGCAGGGTCCTGGTAGCGGTATTTTCATCTGAGCTGGGGGGAAATCCGCTAACTTTTTTCACTGAACTATTATTTCCAGCTGGCCTGTGGTGTATTCGACCATCCCAGTACATGCATTCATTGCCTTTGATTATCTTAAATTACATACAAATCATTTTCTATCTTAAGGAGGTGTTCAAAAGATTGTCCTACATGACTGTTCCTGCCACTTTTTACGACTGAAAAGTGTCTTATCTATGTATAGCTTAGTGAATTTGACAGTAGGAATTCCTTGGAGGAATGGATGGGGTGGCCAGATTCTCCACCCAGGTAGCCAATCAGCACACTGAAGTATACAAATGTCTATCAGATGGCCTAGACACAGCAAAGGTTGCTTGGGGGAATCTCCAGGACTGTCCAAAACTTCTACTTGGAGAGCTGTGTCAGCTGAGTTCTTCATGGTGAGGCTACCTGGGTGTTCAGTCAGTTGTCTAGTCTTACACTGCTTCATTGTCTCAAGTTAGTCCATTTGGTGACCTATGCAGAGATTAGCTGGCCAGTTCCTGATCTACCACAATTTATAGCTAAAGGAAAAGCTTGGATTTTATCGTTATATCCCACTTTTAACTTAAATTCAACAGGTCCTGCAGCAAGACTATTGTTATTTTTGGTGAGCCAGAAACGAAAGGCATTTTTCTGAAGGTGTCCATGAAGTAGTTTGCAGCTGCAAACAAAGGTCTCTCCTGTCAGCTGCAAGTACAAGTCATATTTCCCCTTCCATACAGTTTTTGAAGTTTCCAGAAATACCATTTTTCCAGCTGTTTGACATCATGGTATGGCTTCACAATTCCAGTGAGTAGAATCTTGCAGATTGACTTGTCCTGCTTAACATAGATAGAGGTCCCTGTTCTTCCTTGGTTGGTGTTGCTTCTTGAATGAAGTTTTAGAGGTGAGGACAGTTCAGGGACTGCAGATTACTCCATGCATAATGGATGAAACTGCTAAGTGGATATTTCAGATGAAGTGCTTAGCACTGAAATGGCTGTCATTTAAATCATCATTTTTACTTTTCCTTACTGATGTTTGAGTTTATGCATCCCTGATGCATGTCTAGAGTTTAAAGGTTCAGCTTCAGAAATTTCCCCACCTGAAAAAGCAAGAAACTTATTAACAATATTCTCTTATTTTTCAAAATGGAGGGGGAGAGATGCAATAAAGAATAGAGAGCAAACCAAGATATAAGCTGAGCTATGACCTATGCACAGGTAAGGCAACAAGAGTGTGAAACAGAGACAGGGAAAACCAGGGAGAAAATACATTTAAACTAATGTATAATATATGCAGATAAATGTCTTCTATTATTTATATATTTACCTTGTAAATGATTTTTGCTTTTATACTTCATCTAGTAAATAACTTTTATGCAACATGCATGGTGACTGTAGAGGGAAAAATACCATTAATTAAGAAAAAAATAAAGAGCAGTACTTAAATGAACTCTGATCACCCATCTTCAGTGCTAACCTTCTAAAATATTGCTTTTATTTTATTTCAAGCAGTGTCAGCCAATTAGCAGCATTTTTGCTGGTGGTTGAAATATTTTCTAGAGAAACTGCAAACATAAACTCTGTGTATAAAACACATTAGGAGAAAAATCATTAAAATCCTTGCAGCAGTACCAAAGACAGTTAATTCCTCATGATGATATATGACGCCTATTTGTTGAAATTTTATTATTTGTTTGTGTAATGGAGTTTGGTTGCTGCCTAAGTCTATTATCATATTTACCACTCATTTTTTCAGATAAGATTGGTCTCCTTTTATTAGGAACACATTGTGGTTTGATTCTTCATAGATTAAAGGAGATCATTAGATATAAATCTCTCAGATGGATCCAGTCTCCTCATAGGCTGTATTCTAGCATTGCTTTCATGAAGATAAACTGTGACAGTGATTTATGTTGTATTTTGAGGGTATAAATCTCACTGTGCCCTTTCACTTCTGCTTAGAGAATAGATTTTGTTTATTAAGGCTTTTGGTAGCCATCAACAAAACATGGAAGAACCGTTTTTTGATGTGCGTTCTGTAGAATATTAGAATAGGGTTTTCCATGGTAACTGATTCAAACTAATTAACAGTGCTAAGCAATCTGTGTGTTTACCTTCTAAATGATGTCAATCGTAATTGCTTTCTCTGTACAGTTATATCTGAAAGAAGGGCAACATTTTGGACTGTAGATATTGTCGCTAAGTGTGATGATAATGCAAGATAGCATGTATGCCTAAAAACTGGATCTGGCCATTAGGAAATCAGCCAAAAGGAAAATGAAGAATATAGCACAGAATATAGCATTGCAATTGAGAGTAGAGAGAAACTATCTGAAAGCATTTAAAAAATATGTATAAAAAGAAAAAAAAAAGAGCTTAATATAAAGCCGTGATATTCTACAAATCATATTTCCCTTCTTTGCAAATGAGAGGGAGTTGCTAATTAAAAAAAAAAAAGTTGAATTCTTGGATTTTTTAATTTAAATAATTTAAATTAGAGAAGTTTAAAAATTTATCACATTTTGCTTTAATTAGTTTTCTATAGAATTTATGTGTGTCTGTTTTGTAAATGTGATACTGAATTTGTGATTGAATAAATTGTCCTGGAACACTTTTTATCTTGTATAGCATTTTAAGGATTATGTTTGAGTACCTATAGGAAAGTTTGGGTAATGGCAATCTTATTAAGAATACTGATAAGAAAGATAAGGGGATGGGTACAGTGTTTGATTGGAATTTCTGTTGCAGCATGTAATTCATAATTCAGCTACAAATATCAAGTTGCATTCATGAACTTGATCTATTTTACTTTCAGACTCCGCAAAACATAGAAGCAGTGATATGTATTATAAAATGAATCGAATTTTGAGTCTGTTGTGTAAAACATTGCTGGATCATTTAGGTATGAAAAGACCTTTATGCTTTTTAACCAGTCACACTTTTGAGAGAGGGTCTATCCACAGGAATAGCACAGCTGTATCTGAAGTTCCACTGTGCGTTGACTGTGATATTAATTGATTTGATCCCTTGCATTCTACTTTCAGGTTCGTATTTTTACCTATCTGATTGGAAGGGAAGCTGCTTTTGCTGATAACCTGAAGTGGATGGCCTGTGCTAACAAAGGTTGGTCAACCTTCAGCTGAAAACTTTGCTTTCAGAAGTCTGTTACTGAGCACATCTTCATACACATTTGACATCTGCAGATACAGTGTCACTGACAATTAATTAGAGGAAAGGAAAATATGTATTTATCCGCAGTATATATTTTTATTAAGAGAAAGAAAGATAGTTTGAGATGTATTTTCTTTTCCTTAAAATGTGCATGAAGCTTTTTCATGTGTTCTTCAATTTTTGTTCAGAGAGCAAGTTGTAATTTTGAGCTATTTGTCCTATTATAGTTGTTATTACTCAGTCATAATTCGTTTGGTTCCTAAGAATACCGGGTACAAGTCCTATTGAGTTAGGCACAGTATGCAACATCAGACATCCTGTCCCTTGAGGAGCTGACAGTGTAATTGAAAAAACAGATTTATTTCCTGTAAAGAAGAAGCATTAAAACATATAAGATGCTGAGATGCTACAGTAAAAGGACTGGCTGATGTAAATAAGAATGATTCAGGGAAAAAGAAAAGATTAATCTTCAGCTTTTCCTTTAACTCCTTTCTTGGGGGAAAAAAAAGGGTTCTTTCTTTGTTTCCTTTGTGCCACATTACATTATGATGAATTGTGTCAGGTGCTATCCATTTAGTCATTATTGCTCAACTACTGTTGTGTCCAGCTGATGGAAATTACTCAGTTTGAAGTCTTGTCTTAATCAGCTAATATTACACCATAATTTAGTTTTAGTAATAGTATAAGAATCCTTTGAAGCATCTTTTTGAAGACAATTTAATCAACAAAATCTTTTAGCTTTTTAGCTCAGCGCTGCAGATTCATAAAGATCTAAGTACAGCAGCTGAGAAATTAGGACCAGGCAGCAGAGTCTGCCCCAGCAGATCATCTGGTCCACGTCTTCCTCGTTCCCAGAGGGAGAACAGTGGTCACCTTTGTCATTCTTTAGGACTACTTTGTTCTTTTAAGAATCACATTGCTGTTGTATAACTCTAATGAAGAGTTATAGTATTTCTAGTGTCTGGAACTGAAGAAAATGGGGAAGTACATTTGATTTAGCAGCAGGTAATTTGAATTAATCAGACCTTGCCTATTTATTTATATATTTTTCTTCAATATCTTACTCATAAGAAAGACACAAGTAAGATTCTATTTAAACAGCTTAATGACCGTACAATTTTCTTTCTGATTTAATAGTAGCAATATTTGCTTTCTGATATTTTATAATGCAGAAATCTTTTACCTGTGATCAGTAATATTTGTTTATAGGAGAATATTTGTTTATTGGACACGTTAGAAGTCATCATCACAGGCAGTTAGAACTTTTCCTTACAGATTTTGGCTCACCCTAGTCTTGTCCCTTAGCGAAATGAAGGATGACAGCAGAGAATGAGCAGTGCAGTGAAGCTGGTCTAAAGATGCTGTGTGACTGGACTTCAGTTTACTTCTTGCATGGATGGGCCAAAGTATGTTGCTGTCGCTGAGGGTCAGTGGCCCTAAAATCAATTTTCCTTGCAGTGATTTTTCCCTTGGAAGCAAGCACACACGGATGAAGGCTGTTCGCAGGGTTTCCAGCTGGCTGGATGGTGGACAGCAGCCCCTTCCTTCAAAATGGGGCACAGGGGAAATCCATACCACCTTGCAACTCTTCTTTAGTTTCTGGATTCAGTGGTGTAACCATGAAACTTCCCGAAGGATGTTTTTCTGTTGCATTTTTTGTGTGTAAGTAGGGCATATCTAGAGGGAGCTGGGCTTAATGAAGCAAAGCAGCAAACCATTTTAAATACATTAAAATGTGAAAGAGCCCCCGAGTCCCTCTAGGATGGTTTGTGAAATTTGCAGTGATTTACTCCTCTCTATCATAAGCAAGTGTACACGAAGGGGAAAAGATTCACTAAGATCCTCAGACGACCAAAGGGAAAAGTTTCCTAGTGCTCACAGTGCCAGATTTGAAGTAGGCAGGTACTGTCTTTCCCTCAGAGGTCCCTTCCATCATGAAGTTGTAAAAATAGACGGGAGTGGATGCTGTAGTTCCTCAGCAAGCAGCTGGTAGGGAACACTTATTTCCGTCTCCAGTCCCGGCTGTGCTGGGGCAGCCTCGCTTGCGTTGGTTTTCGTTCCTACGGGGCGCCGGGGCGGCTGGAGGCGGCAATTCGCGGCGGGGCTGAGGGCAGAGCGGCGGCTCCGTGCGGCTCCAGCTGCCGCAGCAGCACGGCCGGCCCCGCGGCAGGCTGTGCCCCAGCTGCAGCGGCTCAGAGCCCGCCGGATAGCGGAGAGGAGCCGCGTGCAGGAAGCCGCAGTCACATCCCTTCCCATTAGCAGGCCGACCCCGCGGCCCCTCCGCCGCAGGCTCTGGCGGGGATGGCAGCCGGCCAGGTGCGGATGCTGCTCACCTGCGCCAGAGGCCTCTCCGGCACGGCCTATTCTCCACGGGAGCTCGACAGCTGCAGGGAAACAATGAATCCCCCCTCCGACGTCCCTGCCCAAGGAGGATTCCTTTAATTCTGGTGTTTTATTAGTTGTGAGAATACTGCAGCCATTTTGCGTGGTGTCCGGGAAACGCGAGGTCCCTTGCTCTGTTTAGAAATCCAGCAGAGGCATTTTGAGGGGTCGCATGGGCGATGTTGACAGGAAAGCAAGCCATGTTCAACCAGTTTCTACAGATATCTAGGTATATTACACTTGGCCTTACCCAATCTTATCCATTTCCTTCACAAATTCTTCTCCTGTTGGGGAGAGAAAGCTGCACGGACCTTTCTCTGATGATTCAACCTGGGTACGTGAAGAGTAGGATGTTGAAGTCAGAGGGCACCTCTGATCTCTGTATCGGAGCGTTGAGGTTGACGCCGTGGGAAGCTAATTCCTGTGAGGTTTGACGTAGCTACAAGCACAGGAACCATCAAATAGTCCAAGCGTGCAGTGCAGTGAACCACGAGCCTGTCACTGGGTGCTGTTACAATATCCTAACTTTTTATAGAAGCAAATTAAATAAATCAGTATTCTTTAGGAGACATGAGCTCTAAATTCACAGGAGAGAGCTAATTTCTCATGTTAATTATGAATCATAGAAATCATAAAATCCCTGTAAACTTTCTCTTATGGGATTAAACAGACATTTTTAATGAAAGAAACTACTCTGGAAAATTACAAGTCAAACCCGCCTCTGAGCACACATTATAGAAAGGCCAAGTGAATGCATATGCTTGTGCCTTGTGACACCACCCTCATTTAAGTTTTTCAAAAGTTACTTTTAACTAGTAAACACGGTAAATTGAAACTACCTGGTTAAAAAATCTAAACTCTCTAGTACTTCATTTCCTACATATCCATCTATACTATCCAAATCCATCCATACCAGAAAGCACACACATATATGCCACATTAACCCTGTGGTTGCCTTGCAAATGGGATTTTCAACAATTTTCACAGAATTTGTCTCTCTCTCAGACCTTTGCCTCCTTACCAAGTTTGTCTGAAATCAGAGAAGCTCTTTGAGAGAAATTCAAAAACAAACAGGCTAATCAGTCTCTAGCAGTCTTCAAAAACGAGGCTAAATATTATTTGCTCTATTGCAGTATTTAGGGATATGGTTTGCAATATCACCAAGTATTACAACCAGAAGGGATTTTCTTGCATGAAATATGGTATCTGGAGAGTTCTGTGGTATTACGTGGGTTGTTGTATGAGATAGGACAGTATGCATTTTAAAAATCATACCAAGAGAAATACCCAAAGTAGTGCACATTCATATGGAAAGTAGTTACAAATAACCTGCTCATGTGGGTATCTCTGCTGATGTTGGGTTTACCCGGTCTAAATGGATCTCTTTTAAATGAAAACTAATAGAAAAATATCTGCCATTACCAGTATCTCATAAAGGTAACAACCTATGTGACATGAACCTTGAAATGTTTCAGATTGTGTCTCTCTCTCCTATATCACTTTTTCTTGTTTAATTGTTTTTTTTTTTTTCTTGAGTAATCAAGTGAAGCATTTTCACTTGAAAGGCTGACAGGAGACAGAGTTTATGCTCAATTTTTACAGCAAAGTATTTTCTATCTCAAAAGTGTATAGGCTGTGATAGAAGAATTCTCTCAGTATAAACATCGAGGAGCTTCTTAAATGAATCTTTAAACTTTTGATTTTAATTGAGGTATGACATTGGTAAGTGTTAAATAAGCATGATTTCTACCTATTTGGTATGAAACCACTATTTGATAAAAACAACCTCTCCATTACCTTAGGTTCAATATATTTTTTTCCCAGCAGTTAACCTATTCTGAATTTTAGTCATTATGTAATAATCTCATATGGATATATTAAAAGTGTTAAAGTGTGGGGGTTATGCCTGTGCCCTCTGCATAGCACTTAGTGCTAGCAGGATCTCAACTCCAAGTATAATTTGCACATTGCCGTAAGAGAAGAGTAAGCACAGGCATGATGTGCGCTGAAATGTGCCTGAGCTCAACAGAACAAATAAAATGCAAGTAATGATTTAAGACTGTGTAGAAAACACCAAAACAAAGCTCTTCCTAAGCTTGCTCCTTAAGGACAATCAAAAACATTTTGGTTTTGTTTTTGACTATGTAATTTGAAAGATGTGGACAGCGCTGAACACATTGCCTCTGAATATTTGTTCCATTTTAAGCTCTTTCTAATAAGACATCACAAGTTTCAGGTGCTCTGAATGGCTTTCACCTCCTGAAAAATGGAAGTGATATTCTGAATATTTGATTAAAAACATTATAAGCTACAATGTGTAAATGAAAGTGCACTTTGGCAAATAACTGTGTTTTGGTTATGTGCTGCCATTTGCACCAAATGAAAAGGACCACAGAGGATGGCATGGATGAGATAGGAAAACCTGATTTGGGGTACTCAGCAGCCACAAAACTGAAGCAGAAAGCATTTCAGAAAGACTAATGTATATATTGTTATTTTTTTCCTCCCAGAAGCCTTCTAAGACAATAATTCATGAGAGCACATTATCATTTTCTTTCTTTCCACCATGTACACAGAATACAACTTTCTCAAGTATAGGTTTTCCAATCAAACTTATGTGAATCATTTTATGCTACAGTTAAAAAAAAAAATTAAAAACTCAGACAAAAAAATACTCCTAGGAAGTGAGGGGTTATTCCATATTATTTGTACTAGTAAGTTAACTTGCTCTCACAATACTGGACTTAATAAATAAAAATAAAATTTTAAATAAATGAAACTCCTTCAGTAATAGAATTTCAACATTCGACATTCAACATTTATTGAATACTGTCCAACCCTCTTTTAGGATCTTCTGCCTTCCAAGGATGAAGGATTACAGGGACTGTGGTTGCCGCCACTTGCTTTCTGTCTTGGTGCATTATCTGAAGCAGAGAGCAGCCTGTCCCATGCACGTATTCCAATCCTGCAGATGATGTGATCATGTCAAAAAATTAGAAACTGTAGGAAGTTTATTTCATGAAAATTGCACATTGGTCTTTTCTTGTTGAACAAGAAGAATGTGTATGATGGGAAAATGATGCATTTAAATAAGGCCTGATATTGCCTTGCAATATGTCCGTCCTTACCTTGCATGACATGGCTTGTGATATATAAAGACACTTGACATCTGAGCACTGAAGAAGAAGTGGTGACAGCTCAAATGGCCTGTCTGGCCTTTCCCATTCTCACTGCAGTCAGGTTGTAGGAGATATGCTTTAAAGGATTTAACAAAGTTGTGGCTGCCTAGCTAAGCAATTCTACATGTAGTCTCCAGCCTCAGTGACCTGTCATTTGTGGGTAACACGTTGCTGTTATCTGAGGTTTAGTCATGTTCTACAAGAGCATGTTCTGATACTGTTCTGATGCTTTGTTACTGTACTTCAAATCTGGAATCTTTATTGAAATGGGACAGACTTTGAGTGAGACTTTATACAGATTTAATTCCAGATCTTCTTCCTGAAGTATGTACCATTAAAATTTAAAACATCTCCACACTACTGTTTTACCATTAAACATTAAAAGTTTCAGGAACTGTCAGTGCAGTTGTCTTTAGCAGTCTTGGGAACTCAGTCCTTCAAGATTGCCACAGCTTCAGGCTGCTTTCACCAGCTAGTAGAGTTTGAGGCTGCTTCTCATCAGGTGTTCTCTCTTCACGTTTCTATGGAAGTAAACAAGCAAGCAGGTTATAGTTATACTCCTTGTTACCATCTTCATTTATTGTGTTGTTATATGTTTTCACAGGGTTTTTTACTCAGATCTCGACCTTAGCTGATGTGCAAGAGAATGTCATGGAGTACCTCCATGTTCTGAGCCGCCCAAAGGTTATTGACCAAGAGCACGACGTAGTGTGGACTGAGGCGTATATTGACAGCACTGTAAGTCTGTATGAGAAAGCAGTTAATACAGGTTTACTGTATACAGTGGGGAAGCAGCACTGGAACTGTTGTTGTGTTAACAGCACTAGGTGTGTTTCTGATTTGGACCACTGTAATGTAGAATTTGGGAGTTGATATCTTTATGTTAGAAGTAAATAACTCAAGATGACTGAGCCTTAGCATCTGTTTTTACAGAGTAGAAAGCTTACAAATTAATAAGACAAACATGACTAATACCATAATTTTTGAATTTGACTTCCAAGTGTGCATCTTTATCAAAAATGGATAGTAGACCAAAATTGATTAGGTTTCGTATATTTTTTTCTAAATATTTTAAAACATATCAATAAAACTGTCAATATGAAAGCACAGGTTGACACCGATCAATATCTAGATGACAACTATGATGTCTTAGTGTGAATAGTAGCGAGAAGACTCTGCATTTTGTACTGGTTGAGTTGGTGATCTGCTGATGAAATAACGTCATAAATGTCCAGTTTTAAGCTGGCATCCATGAAATGTGAGAGTTGATGCAGAATTATCTGTTCTGCAGTGGCTGAGAATATCTTTTTTTTTTTTTTGTGGTAAGTCGTCATGTTGCAGATAAAGATTGTTCATTTTGTTTGGTTGTTCTGAAATATATTTTTATCTATTATTCTTGTTATCTGATTACAGTATTTTGTTTTATATATTATCCATAGAACTAGACTGTGGAGCAGTATCTGTCAATTTAATACAAATGATGCTAAGTATTTAATTTGGTGAATAGATAACAAATCACTAGTGGCAAGGTTGTTTCCTTTGAACTATATACCTTCATTAAAATGAGGGAAGGTAGGAGAACTCACTAATTTAACTTTCTTTTTCTTGAATTTTTTTTTCAGTTTTGAAAGGCTGTAATACTTCTAGGAAGTTTTGTTTTAAGTCAACACAAAAATATTCTAGAAAGAACTACTGAAGATACAGTTTCATGTTTCCTAAAATGTTTCTTTCTAGTCTTCAGTTTGGGTCATGGATAAATGTAAATATGTAAAGTAAATGCTAAAGCTGCACTTATCAAGAAGAAACAAAACTTTTCTTGGAAATATTGGTTTGAAGGGGATTTATTTTTTGTTGTTGTTTTTGTTTGGTTTTGTTTTCTCCTAAGAATATCTTAAGCTAGTCTGCTCTTTGTTGTTTCTGTTATTGAAACATAAAAGTGAGAAGAACAGTAATTACCTCTTTTCACTGTCTCTTCAGGGCATCTCATGAAATAACAAGACAAAATGGAAAATGTAGCTCTCATTCCTCTCTCTTATATGCTTGAAGTAGTTGGCGTGTATCTGTGTGTTGAGGGGAGTCCACCTTTGTCCTAGAAAGAGTAGCAGGGAGAGATCTAAGTCGCGTCTTAGTGTAATTCTCATTTTGTCCTTGGCTTCTGAATCTTGGGTTCAAAGAGACATTGCAAATGAAATTGTGTACCTTTTGCCTTGCTTTCATAGTAGCAAGACCTCCCCTCCCATATCACCATCATTGAAAATGTTGTTTCAGAATTAATTTCACACTTTACTCTCTTTCTTCTCTGTTAGTCTGTATTTCTTGGATCACTGTAGGGAGAAAAACATTCAGGAAAGTTAGTCTAACTTTCAGTAATTCTCCCTTGGGTTATGGAAAGTCAAAGCAAAATGAACAACTTAATATTGTGTGAAATACTCACTGAACAGAGTGGGAGTGAGTGAATGCAAACTCACGCTGAACACTAGAGGGAGTGTAGGGAAGAAAGCAGAGAAAACTGAAAATAAAAAGATGATGGAGCTGTGACATTCTTGAATAAAGGATTTACTTAAATCTAGAAAAAATCTGTTTTATTATAATCTAAATACTTCTAAGTTTCATCTTATTTCTGTTCCCTCTCTTTTCACTCTCCTGAGACTACTGTCAGTATGAACATCCACACCCATGCGCACACACGAGAGCTCCCCTTGGGAGTTGGCCCTAGGATATTGGATACTTTAAAGAAAGATATAAAAATAGAGTACAGTGATCTGCTTAGTTGCAAACGATCTTTCCACCCATTACTCCACCCTTCCTGTCCCCCACTGCCCCCCCAGAAAAAAAGGACAAAAGAACAGGATAAGTTAAGGGAAGCACATATAAAATTCTGGAAAAACTGCGAAGGAAATATTAAAACAAACCAGATGTGTCTTTTTCTCAGTTAAATCTGTCTCAGAGCTACTTTCAAAGACAGACATTTTCAGATTCCCTGGCCATCTCTAGTGACTTGGCATTGGAAGTGCCACCTAAATGATCCTTTCCATCCTGTAGCTTGTGGATTTTCACAGCCTGTTTATCTTCCCTGCTGATGAGATGTGAAAGCCGCTGGGGCTGCTGCTTGGACACTGCCAACTAAGAGTGAGATGTGTGTTGCCAGACAACTTAACTGTTCTTATCATCCAGCTGTGTCAGAACAGCGTGGCCAGCTTCCCAGGGTCATATACATGGGTGTAATTGGTATCATTATGCCTTAACAGCATGGAGCTTGTGTTCTTCCTCCCCCTGCTCCCCAAATACAAGAGGCTAGTTGGCCAGCTGTGCTGTTTTTGAACAGGAACAGTATGCTGGAATACGTGAGGACCCAGACAGAGACAAGCTGGACAGGAATAGTGTTAGGATACAAAACATTTCCCCGGATGCCCCAGCCCTTTCTTATCCCATTTTTGTTGAGGGCAGTCATCTGTGAAAGCCAAAAGTCAGGTCATATAAGTGTTTGATAGCATTTCCTTTAGGAATATCCACAGAGGAATATTGCTACTAAAACAAAGCATGTAATTCCTGCAACTCTTTACCTTTCCTGTATGAGGATGTCTGCAAAATGGTCATGCAGCAGCCTCTTCAGCCTGGCCTTGATGCTCGGGAGAAAGACAAAAGGTTCCATACACTGTCTGAAAAAGGTAAGACATTTCCAGAGTTGAAAAGACCTGGCTAGATATCACATGCGGAAGATGTAACTTGGAGATATTAGCATGTATGTCAGATCTGCTGCTTTGGTAATGTCAGAATTAACATAGTTGTCTCACCTTTGATAGTTGAAGGGCCTATAATGCGATGGAGACCAGGGCTGTGTGAGTGGCTGCTATCTTTGCAGGCAGTTGAACTGTCCCGTCCTCTTTTTGGGCCCCCCATGCTTTGTTCTCTTCCTCGTGTTTCCTGCCTTTCAAAAGATCTAATCAGCTAATTCCTGGGTCAATTTTAGCGACCTTCCATTTCAAAATACCTTCTGCTTCTTGCCTTAAACCCAGAATGTCATGTTGGAAATGGACTGTTATCAGTGCCTCAGAGCTGTGTACCAGCCGTGTTCAAACAAGTCTTTAGACTCAAGAGGGATACAATCTGAAGGGATGTCACTCACTTCTAGGAGAACTGAAGGGCTTTCTTTTCAAAATCATTTGATGTTATAAGGTCTAGGCAAGACTTGGCTCAAAACAGTCATTTGTTTGAGAAGTATTCTTCTCAGACATACCTTAGACTAATTGCAAAATCAGCCTCACAAAAACTGTGCTATTCCTGTAATGGACTAGTAGCTTAAGTGCCACCCTTGCCCTTAGGCTGAGATGTTGGGATTGAAGTATGGGATATGCAGCAACCAGTGTTGTGCAGCAACCAACAATTTTTAAACAGTTAATGACTTATTTTAAACTTATGTACAGCTATAGCAAGTCACTTAAGTGAACATAGGTGGGAAAAGTGCTTGGGCATCATGATATTCCAGTAAGCTAATTGAATCATGGGGGTCTGGATACTTAATCTATAAAATACTGAAGTCCTTAACTGTTCTCTAGGTAGTGTCTGGAATGAGGAGAAGCATCACTTTTAGCTGTGAGAAATTAAAAAGAAAGCTGGAGCTGGCACCTGAGTTTTCCCTGTTTAAATCCTTGCTTGCAGTTGAGAATCTGTTCATTGGAGGATGTAATTTGACCAACTTGGACCTTTGTTGCCTCTTCCCAATGAAATTTGTTTCTTACAAATGTACCTTAAGATATTCTGTGGATCTGATGCACTGTTGAGTTCATTGCCATCAGGGTATTAGTTTCAAGCTGTGAGCAGGTTTGGGTATTCATTACTGTGCTGGCTGTGGTTGCTTTCCAATTGGAAGATTCCTTTGCGTGAAAAAGGGCAAATTATTGTTTCATTTAATGTTTTGAGATGGTCATCTGGTGCTTCAGAATTTGAGAGTTCATTAAAAAAAAAAAGATGATTTTCTAAGTTATTACAGGTTTTCTCAATATGCTTCCTAAGGGTATGAATAATGATTTTTATCGTTTATACTCTGCTTCATGTTAAAGCACCATGTGCGCATCTTTCATTCATGTTGTTCTCACCTTCTCACAGACACACATTAAACTATGGGTTTTAGTTTAATTCTGTAATATCTGTTAAGGGAATGGCCCTCTTTTCCTTCTTTTTATAAGCACAGATTTTTATAAAATATTATTCAACCAATAAGCAAAGCAACCTTTCAGAGGACCTTATTTCCACTTATGGGGCAGTAATTGAAGCAGCTTTATTGGCTAAAGGCTAGAATAAATATTTCTTAAATGTTTATAATGGAAAATACCCATTATGTCATTTTCTTTGGTCAATCAGTTTCAACTGATTTATCTTCATCCTTAACAACAACAAAAAATCTCCTTCTAGTTCAGAAGGAGATTGCAGAAATTAGATGGGAAGTAGAGGAAGTTCACACTTCTTAGATATTTGTCACGTGAGAATCAAGATGTTTTGAATGTCAAAGAATAAATTCTGTGGCAATTCCAGTGAAACAGATTACATGAAGTGCTGTATGTGATACGCAGAGATGCGGTGGAAACTCCTACAGGCTCAAGGCTGTTACGCTGGAATTTTTCCCTTCCAAGAGTTTAGGGAGAGGCATAAAAACACTCCTCAATGCTTCTCCTGTTCACTTAATTTTGTTAGTGCTCATTGCATGTACGAGCTTTTATGAAGTAACAAAAACTAAATAGTACTCTATTTCCCCTAGCTTCTATTCCCAGAGTTATCTTCAAATACTTTTAGTGGCAGAAGTTAATTGTGCTATTATAAGAAGTGGGTGTAATTGCATTTTATCATGCTAAAAGGTTCCCAGGGCCTCTATTTCAAAACTAACTTATGGACTGAGTACTGGAATCCATTAAACTGCCTCAGAGAGTCTGGATACCGTGCATGTCCACAGCAAGTAACTACTGGTAATCACTGCAGAACTAAATGTCAGAAAATATCACTAATCAGCAGCTGTGAGAAGAAAATTTATACACAGGCAGTAAATGATATTTTTAATGTCAGTTTTTACAACTCTTAGAAATCTATGTTGTTGTCCTTTCAGCTCCTATTCAGACTGGATGATAGGCACATTCCTTGTCCGGGGTCAACTTCTCTTAATCTCTAATTTATTGCCCTTTATCAGAGCATGCCATTGCCACTGACAGACTCGGAGGTTCCCATAAGAATTTTATTTTCTTTCTTCAACTATATTTGAGTAAATTCTGTGAGAGTTGGAAAATTCTATGCATGAATTTCAGAGCTTCCATCAGGTAGATTTGTGCTTAGAATGAGGTTCTTCAGCACTGTTTTGTCTCCTACAGATCTGCAGAGGTCTTCTCACAACCTGTGATATGTGAGAAAATGTAGAGAGCCGCTCAAGGAATGCCTCTCATCAGCCATTCAGTTTACATTAATTTTATGGGAAAAATATGCCTGCTTCAATTATTTTAAGTTTCTAAGTGAGAATGATTTCCATTTCAGGATGCAGACTCGGTACTTCAAGAGTTATGGTCTGCTATATTTACACTGGAACTGGTAGATTTCGGACAGTACTTAAAACATGAAGATTGGTGATTAGTGCAGCTACCTGCAAAAGTTTAAAGAAAACTGCAAAACAAAACATATCTAAGTGCAGAAACAAACATTTCTTTAGGCTAATGATTAGTGGGCCATCTGTGATTGACAGTTCCATAAAAGAAGCTGTGAGCCATGACTTTTATGAATTCCATGGCTCAAAATTTCCAGTCACTGTAATTAAGCATTCTAGTTTTCTGCTAAACAGTTCTAATCTGTTTGTTTTACTGCTGAATCTAGAATAAATGGATTACCATTAACAACATGAACTTTTTAAAATTCAGTAAGATCTGTGTCAACTGTCAAAACACAATGAATGCTCAAGAGAGTAAATGAATAAACCTCTCAGCTGAACAGAATTAATGCACATTCATTATCTCTAAATAACAATGAATGGTGTGCTTTCCTGAAAGCAAATCCACATCTGATTTACTTATGCTGGGCAGCAGGGTGCTAATCAGTTCAAGGAATGCTGTGCCCCTTATATTTGAGCTTAGAGCCCTTGCTCACACAGCGCAGGTACAAGAGTCACTGTGCAGGATGTCCCAATCAAACAGACAGGTAGAGACTCCTGAAATAAAAATGGGAACATGCATATGATAAAAAAGTCCACAGTGATCTCATGGGAATATAGAAAACTTAATAAGAATGATTTGCTTCATGGAAATACAACATACACGAATAAAGACGCGGATAAACGTAATTAGCACTTATGCACATGTATGTCTGCACATGCGCATCCTTCAGCTCTCGAAGCCAGTTCCTTCATGTTTGATAAATTACACATTTGCTTTGCTTCACTGCTCGTGCTGGAACTTATGCTATTAGGGCAATTTTCAGTGATTGCATTAAGCACAGAATACTACTACACAGAGCTAATTGCTAGTTGTCAAAGTCACTAGGAAAAAATGTTGTAAGGAAATAGCAATATTTATTTTAATGAATTAACACTTTTCATGTGTATCACTGTATATGGTATTTACACTATGAAATGCTATATGCTGTACATCAAAAAGATGTTTAAAACATCAAAAACAAAAAACAAAAACAAAAGTCCTGCACTTAAAGAGGAACATAAAATTTCCTGCTGGGGATGTGGAACATGGAATGCCATCTGTATTATATGGCACTGAGAAAACTGATTATGTTTGGACCTCTATTTCATAGCAGATGGGTTCATTAAATTTAATAGCCTCCAGAGCCTTTAGAAACAGTGTTAAAAACATGTGGAACATGCTGAGACACTTCACTTCTCGCCCCACAGTCATTATAACTCTGGCACAGACTATAAATACTACAGTACTTTATTTTCATTGAAATGGATTACTATTATAATTATTTTTGCTAGTGTACATTTACATGAGAAATGCAGAATGCAAATCCTATTTTCTCAAACTTTCAGAGACGTGGTAGATTTCTTCAAATGCATTTTACAGTTCTTTGGTCTTGAAGTCTTTGATACAGAATTTATTTTTATCTTGTGACATCAGCAAGCAGCTGCAATGCCACAACAAAGCTAGGTCTTAAGCAACTTTGCTTCCAATGTGGCCCAAATAAGACAAGCATCATATTAAACTGCAGATAGGATGTAACAGCAGCATTAAGTATTTGCTTTTATTTGTGCATTGATTCTCTTTTCTAGTATTTTATATGATATGGTCAGTAGTCAAACAACTACTGTTTGACCAGATCATCTTTCATCACTGGAGCACAGAGATTATACGGCTATTTTTAAATCTGAGTAGTTCCTTAGGCGACATTGTTTTGCATAGAGTAAAAGCCCTTTTTGAAGTAATCTCAGATAGCTGAAGGAATGTGTTAGTGCTGTTTGCTTTTTGGTTTTAAATGGTTTCAAATGAGAGTAGATGATGTAGTACTTTGGCAACTTTCTTCCACCTCCACAGGCGTAAATTCTAATATTTAAAACAAAACACTCTTTTTACTACCTTTGTCATATTTAATCACCTTTTTGTCTTGTTTTGTTTTTCAGAAACTACCTCTGTCTTATCAAACTTTATCTGACACTTCTCCTACAATGTAGCTCTCAGTACTGGCTCTCTGCTTTTGGTTCCTTCCTTACTGAATGCTGTGGTCATCCGTGCCATCTTTTTCTGTTTTTTAAGGTCACCTTTGCTTTTTAGCTTGTCTTGACCCTTTTAATCTGAATCTTCCCTTCCATCACTAACATCCAGTCCAGTGTCTTCACCATTTATTGCTTTTGCTAATTTTGTTACCACGGTTTAGAAAGTCTTTAAAGAAAGAAAAACATTAAAATCCTACTGTAGACGATGATGTGTGAAGCCATGATTAGATTCATCATTTACAGCTCTAGCAATGTTTCAAAGAGGTTACATTCATTAAAAACATGTTCTGTGATTATATTTTGGGAATCAGAAAGTTCAGTTAGGTTCAAATGTTAAATGAACATATTTTGCTCTTTTGAAAGCTGCAGAGTCTGATTTTAGGAATTGTTTTTTTTTGTTGTTACTTTTATTGTACATACAGAGTGTCTAGTGACTCAATTGCTTTACAGGGAAATACTCCTTCCTATATGAAACCTGCTTGGATGTATGTTAGAAAGGATCCATAGAGTTACAAGTATCTGTAGCTTTTCACTTGCTGGATGTTCTTCAGGAGCTACTACACCAAATTACAGAGAATTGCTCTGCTGCTGAATTTGATTAACGGGCATATTCGTGCCCAGAGGGTACCGTCTCATTTGCAGACACCTGCACACTAGAGATAGAGCAGCTTGAGATGGTTTCCAGCTGCGGTCGGCCAGTGACATACAGTTTCTGTAAGTGAGAGGACAGAAAATGCCTTTCATTTCCAGTTTGATTCAAGGGAATTTTCTGTTTTTGTTATGACACAGGATTGAAAATCAAGAGGTGACAGGCCACAGACTAGAGGGGGAACTTGTGTCTAGATATCTGTGTGTTATGTTGAAATCAACGTTTAGGAAAAATATGACTTTCCTTAGTGAAAATAATTACTTAAAGACATTCACAGCTGATAACTGTTTGTCTCTTTTTGATCCTATTACATCCATTCTGAATAGATGTAATGGAATTGAGTTAATTATAAGGAAGTTGCATTTATCCTGTCAGATATATAACCTTTTTTTTCTCTCTATTTGCCTTTAGTTTTCACATAATGGATTATTTAGGGTAAATGATAATGTAGGAAAGCAATGAATTTAGTATAATGTACTAAGTTCCATCCTTTGATCTCATATGTGCCATTCTTTGACTTTATTGAAGAAAGAGAGCAGTGAAGGTAAAATGTACTTTATCTGCACTACTGGAGTAAAAACCTGAAATAATAATAAAAGACTCATTAAATTATTGGTGCATTTGAGTTTTGCCGCAGTAGCAGAATTAAATGCAAAAAGGAACAGAGGAAGAGGGAGAATGAAAGGAAGTAATCCCTTTTCTCTATTATTCCGTAGATGTTGAAATTGTTAGTTACAGCTCTCCTCTTTGAAAAAGCAGGAGATTTCAGGTACAGCTCGGTCATGCTCACAATACAGTGTATGCATTAATGTTCATCACATTCATTATGGTTAGTATTTACTTTGAAGTTAATTTTTGAAAAAATATTCAGAAACACATTTTTATTTATTCTATAATGCATAGTGTAGTGGTCATCTTTGACATGTAGCTGCAAACTCTGTTGATAGAGAAAGCGTAGTGAGATATTTTATGCATAAAGAAAAGCATATCTCTAGTGTAGTTGCGTAGTTATTCCAGTAGCTATTTCCTGCTGATGACCTTGCTACTTGTCAGCAAGATGTTTAACCTTGCTCCTCACTATTTTCTTCTGTCAAATCAGATCTTTCAGAAGAATCATTTACCTTAACATATAGTGAGTAGATGATCCATACGGTCAGTAAAATCGATATCTGATCTTCAGCTACATCAACAGCTACAGGAAGAA
>JAUBNY010000965.1:5306935-5331928 GCA_032275445.1 Crypturellus soui | reverse complement strand
AGAACACCTCTAAGTGTTTTCTTTGGGTTTTGTAGGAACCATTTCACCTGTGCCAATGTCAGATTTTTCTGGAGGAAAATTTAATCACCCTAAATATGAGTTTACCTAATTCTAGGTAAACCATTAAAATCCCCAAGCACTGCATCACTGACTGTTGACTAAAGAATTATACGCAGCCATTTGATTTAAGGACTCCTTTTAAATGGAGTCTAACATCGTTATCTTTTTATGCATTTTACAAGAGTGTTTATTTAATAGCACATAAATGCTACAAGAAAATATGTATTAAAAATGGTATATTAATATCATGACACACTCCTACTTATTCCGATTTTTAATGCCATTCTATTCTGTTGCAGTCAGTGACCTTTGTATAATAACAAAGGCCTTGGTTTTCAATAATGTTAGATTTATTCCAGAAAACTGTTCCCCTCAAAAAGGAGGAGGAGAAGGGAAAAAAAAAGTCTGCTGTATTCTTGCATTCCATATGGGTTACATTTGTTGATTTTTCTTCTTCTTTAATTTATTCTGCAGTAAATCAGTAGTATCTCCATTTACGTACCTGGAGTTACACTGATATAAAACAGAAGACAGATTCATTGTATTAAATCTCAGTTTAATGGGTTTGGATTATACTTCAATTGACAGATAGAACAATTCCTGCATTTTGTTTCTTGGATTAAGGCCTCAAAGCCTCAAAAATTCAGGAGTTATAGCGAACAGCAAGTTTTCTTTTTGGGGAAAAAGGTTTAATTTTTCTTTCCTCCCTCACCCCATCTTTTTTGTGTTACAGTTCAGTTTGAGAAAATGGAGATACAGTGAAAGATGATTTTGGAATAATCAGCTTTTTATGTTTATGAAATTTTTGCTATGTAGCCAACTTCAAGATAGTGTGATTTATCACATTTTAGGTCCTGACATACCTACATATGACATTAACATCTGCAAACAGTTCCAGCTCTGAGATAGTTGAAACAATTTTGAGCCCTTTCTTTGTGAGGCCTTTAACTGAAAGAATGAAGCAGGGGTAAGGTTTTCTTGACCAGCTGGGTAAAGCAGAAGGGGGAGAACAGCAGCAGGGGATGAAGAAATCTGCCTTGGGCCAAAACCATTCTGTCCTCTGTTATGGAGCTGGATTTCACAAGCCTTGTATTAAACGATGAAGAACCACACATTTAAAATTAACTTAGGACATTTTAAAATGTTCTTAAATTCTTTGTCTTCTAGCATAGCAGAGTTGACCATCAAATCTAATTGGCTTTTTAATGAGCTTTGAGCTATGAAGTTGGGCAAACTAACAACAGAAAGCTTCTTCTAAATCAAAAAAAATGTGAGAAATAAAGCTCTTCCTACACAGCTAGTGAATCTTTACACAGCCTGATGAATTTGACCTGTAGTGTGAAGAGTCCATAAAATGTTCCATGTTTTTTTTGATCAAGTGTAGCTATAAAATCTCAGTGTAAAACTAGAAAGGTGAGACACATTAGCTACATGCTTATCAGAAGAGTGTGGAGACATGAGCTGTTTGCAGACCAGAGCTGAGGAGCAAGAAGCAGCTGTGATGATGCCCCTTGATCTGTTAATGTTTTGCCCTAACCCGATGTGTAATAGCAGCCTTCCCAAAACAAATGTCAGATAGGAGTTGTGCTTCATGAGGCCTTTCAAGGCTAGGTCCTAAACAGCCTTTTGCCACTTTGCATAGCAATGTCCCTTGGTGACAGTGCAGCTCCTGCAGGCCTGTTGGGTGGGGACTACTGAGAACCATGTGGCAGAAGGGGCTTCTCTCCCCGTGCTTTTCCCCTAAGCTGCCGGCAGCCACGGGGAGCCAAGGGAGAGGTTGGAGGATGGCAGGGGGTCTCGCTGCAGCCACCCCCATGGCTGGCAGAGCGGCGCTCTGGACGCACACAAATAGGACTGCTTAAAGCAAAGCATGGAGAAGCTCTTGGCGCAGTTACTCCCCTTTTAGAGCAAGTTGGACAATAGCCAGATAGACGAAACAGCCCACAGAAAAATACTTTGCTTTAGAAGTATAATCCCATTTAATGCAATCAGAGCAATATATTAAAAAACCCAAATACAATTAGTAAATCTAAGTTTTATAAGGGAATCTGGCTTGCTTTTACAGATTCATTAAGTCAAATACCCTTTCATCCCTCCTTAGAAAGTGGTTATCTTTAGATGTTGATCTTACATTGATATATGGACCAAACAAGTTTTAATCTAGAGTGAGATCAAAAGCACACTGAACTCAGAAGGATTCTTATTGACTATAATAGGTATCGGATAAGGCCCTTGTTCAGTTTTGCATTTAGGTCAAAGAGGATTTTGTCATGGGTGAAAGAGGATGTTTGTTTAACTTCTGAGAGATTGTGTTTAAAAATGATATTTTATTTCTAGGACTGTCAGAAAATTTGACCTTTTTCCAAATATGGAAGGATAGATGTGCGAATAAATGGATGGATAAATGAGTGAATACCTCTGCATTGCCTACCTTCCTGAAGGCCTTTTATTCAAATACAATATGGTGTATTTCCCCTCCCCCCCCTTACTGTATTACAGTTTTTTGGATTTTATTTTTATTTCCTTCTTATCAGAAACACTTCTCTGGGAAGAATTCTCCCACTATTATCTTTCTCCTTCCCAGCATCAGTAATAATTAAAATGACACTAGATGTTTTTCTAGTAATCTAATAAATACTAGCAGGAAAACAATAGATGAATAGAAAGAGCCTAACTATAATTTGATGCCATTTTGTGTGGAGGAGAAGCGGTCTTATAGGTCTGTTGGACATCATATGAGGTTGAATGATGTTGAATTTCAGAAATTTGCTTTTCCTTGATAAATTATGAACAAGGGCAGTCCTGAGGCAGCTTGTGCATATTTTAGAATGTTGTTATGGCATACGTATTGTTTTCAGTTTTCTCTTGTATATGTAACAAAATGGACATTGGATTATTGTGTTAGTCATGGTGAAACCTCTTGAATGCTGTTAAGGTGAATAATGATGAATGACAGCGTAGCCTGAGTCTCTCTACTGGACTTTGGAGATACAATCAGAGGTTTTCTCAACTTCTGCCTCAGTTCACTTCTGCGCCCTGCTCAGACTTCCCTGGTTATTCTCTGTGCATTTCTAAAAGCTTTTTGGTGGCTGTTATTTAAGTGTGCATGTAAATTGGAGCTGAAAAATTCTCACAGAAAGGATTAAGAACTGATATCATTTGACAGTCCATATCCGGTTCTTAGTCTGCTTACCTATGCCTTTTCCGTATCAATAGATTCAAATAATTTTTCATTCTTTGTATACAAATATAAGTGATTTAGAATGCGGGCTTTCTAAACTGTTTATGGTGCTTTACCAAATCATCTAATGCTAGAATCAAACACAGTAAAGGAAGTTGCACAGTAAATACTTTAAAAGAACTATATTATTAAGAGAAAAATATTTACATACCATTTTCCTCTATCTTCAACATGTACCCTAAGTGTGATACTTTCCCATAAGTAAGCTCATATTATCATCTATGTACTAAATTCTAATCTTGTGGTGTGGTTTACATTTAAATGCTTTATACCAAGCAGTTCTTATTGTCTGTTAAGATGATCATACAGCAACAATATCATGAATCAGTTCTGCTACTTTCACCTTTAGCCTTGTGGCTTATTTGTAAAATTAGGCTAATTTTTTTTAAAAAGACTAAACTTTATGACCAAATTCTTCATTTAAAGTAAACACGCTTGACTAATTTAAATATGATCTTTTCTAAAATCATTTTGCCTTCACTAGAAGGAAAGAATGATCATTTCATGCAATTAAAAGAATCAGTCACAGAATGGCGCAGGCTGGAAGGGGCCTCTGGAGATCGAGGCCAACCTGATCACCTAGAGCAGGTTGTTCAGGACTATGTGCAGTGAGTTCAATTTTTAATATCTGAAAGGTTGGAGACTCCATAATCTTTCTGGGCAACCTGCTTCAGTTTTGACCAATCACCCTCACAGTGAAAAAGAATATTACACTGCCAGTCTGCATTTCTTTTATTTTTATTTCAACACAAAGGACAATGCACAGATGCATATATGTGACTTAATTAACCATGTAAAAAATAGAGCATTCTTACCTGTTTTTTCTTTTTAAAATGATATTCTTTGTAAAAAAGACAAGATGGCTAGAGAGTTCAATAAAATTTATTCAGCCATTTACAATCAGGTACTTCAGAAAATGTGTAAAATTTGCCAAAGGTTGAATCATTTTATGACAAAGGTGTTTAGAATAAGTATGTCATTTTTCAGATTGCTTTGCTGTTTCATAATGCCAGTTTGATGCTTTTGTAACTCCTGAGCTTCTCTCTTCACAAGAGCTAAAGATTCCTCCTGTTATCTTATGGAATTATTTTTAAAGATAGAACTTGAATTATAGTTTTTTATCTATATTTTATGACTCTTTTCTTCATAACAACATTTACATTTCCTCTGACTGGAATATTTTGCATGCAGAGCACAGTCTATCCTTGCCGTCTGTCTGCAGCTCTAGTTGCTACAAAATATGTGGTAGCACAGTAAAACAAATGTGTGAACAGAGATTTGGTATTGAATTGCTTGAAATATCAAGTGTGTGGTCCTTCCTTACAGATGTTAGCCTTGTAAGCTGCATGAAAATGTCACCCTCTTAATATTTATACCAAAATCTTAACTTCAGGAACATTTCCCATGAGGACACTGAATGTTTTTTCTCGCTCTCTGTATACACATAATTCTCCATGATGTCTCTGGTACTTACATGAGTCTAACAAGAGTAGGATGAATGCATGGTTTTGTTTTTGTTTTTGAAGCTAGTATTGTGATAATTAAATGCTATATCTTATACAACTGAGTAAGTAAGCTGTGAAGCAGAAAATCCATGTTTTCTGCTAAAATCCGAGAGAGAACCTGGTTGTTCCTTCTGTGATCTCTGAAGTTTTTGCTGTAATTTAGAGGGAAGAGCTGTGGAAGTCTGTCTAAAGAAGTCCTTTGAAATTCTTCATATAAGGCAATAAGCCATTTTCCAAACACCACAATTATATTAAATGGTACCATAAAGAAATGACCTGTGTTGTAAATAATTTGGAATGTGCATGTTTTGGAATGTTTTTTGTCTCATTCTTTTCTGAAGATCTTCATTAATATCTGTGATTTCTTCCTTCTTGCTGTTAAGTATAGGACCTAAATGTGGGCCTTTCTTACTGAAAGTGTATTTCTGGAAAGTAAAAGTTTTGATACAAAGATTCAGGGCTAAATTCTGGGTCAGTGACTTATGCAGGATAAGTCTGAAGATTGCCATCAAACCACCATAAAATATACACGCCTGTAAAGTTTAGTTCATCCCAGAAATTCTGCTTACAGAAATAATTGTACCATCAAAACTGTATTTATAATTGTTGAATATTTACTAGCATATTTGCACCTAACCCCAGTTGGGCTGTATTATATATGATTGTGCAATAATCAAGGCAATAGGGATATTAGATTTTTCTGAGACTGATCATGTATTGAAATGCTGACATGAAAAAAGAAATGAGATTTCTGAATATAAAATCAGAATTGTTTATGAATACTTTAACCAAAGTACATTGCTCTAGTTAATATAATTTTTGAAAAAGATGCTAAGAATTTTACATGATGCTCAGAAAAATAAAAACCATAGTATTAATTCCATCACAGCTTGCTACTACAGCAAGGAAATTCTGAGTATAATTTAGTCTTGCAGGAAAAAGGATTCTTTGTATTTTTGATACAAACATAAGATTGTGTTCTAATCTAACAGAACAGTAATTTGTATAATTCTAGTACAGTCTTCTTTAAGACATGTTGGCTTTATGGTTTCTGGAAAATTTACAAAATTTAGCTATGTAAAGTTTTGAATATATTGTTGAGATGTCTGTAAAATATGTTAGAAATTTACAGCCTTTTCGGGGGGAATTCGCAGGAAGTCATTCGCAAAACCATCAGCCTTGGTATTTGCCCAAATCCAAGCTGTTCTTCTGCCAGAATTCAGTGACCATATTTGAATATTTTGAAGTGAACAAGCTAGTTTGCTTAATGCTCAGGAAGTGTTGGCTCTTCTATTGGAAAATACATCAGAGTTAAAATATTTTGAGTAGTTAAATTGTGAGCAAATTGTAGACCCTGAAAATAATTAGCTTTGCAATAATGAAAAAAAGTAAGATGTAGTCGAAACAGATATGTGTAATGTGAAAAAAGAATATACTGTAGCTTTGAAAGGAAATTGTAAGGCTAATGCTATTACTGTCTGTCACATTCCAATTGGAAGAGTTGTAGGGTGCTAAAGTTGGCATGTGTTAAAAATCCATTTGGAAAATTAATATTCCCTGTTAAAGGCATGAACCTGAGGTGGTTTTTTTTTCCCTCAAAGAATACTCAAGGAATTCATACTCTAATACAAATTTAGTATAAATCAGGATTGCCAAGACAATTGAGATTCATTATCCCCCCCATTCCTTTTTTTTAATCAGAGGGTCAAATATTTGCTACCTTAACAAAACATGGGTATAGTTTGATCATTAATAGTGTCTCCACTGCCTAAAAAAGAAATTATACCTTGTTCTGTAGGAGACCTGAGACATGTTTGTGATAAGACTATTTATCTTTGATTTCTTATAGTTGCTAATGTCATTGAATTCTTTGACACGGGAAATCAAGGCTCTTTTGTAGTACAACCAAAAGATATGAAAGCTGGGAGTTCTCTGAATACACTTTTTCTTAAAAGGTTCTGAGCAAGGTTCTGCTAATCTAATTCTGATTAGCACCTTCCCAGGAACTTATGCCATGTGATGTTTTTGCACTTACTGTGGACTCTGTCACAAAATGATAAGGAACAAAACTGTAGGTGGAGAATAAACAATTAGCAAATCAGACACTTAGCAAGCTGAGTTAAAATAAAAAGAGTAATGATTGTGGTCATAAAGTTGTAAGAAGTCACATAAATGAAGGAAAAAATGTAAGTAAAATGAATAGATCAAGAGTCTGCATTGCGCTTGCAGAGAACTTTTTAGTAAGAAAATGTTAATTCATCTGACAATTCTGACTATTAGGAAGGATATCAAAGAAATTAAAATTCTTCAAAGACCAATTGACATCTCTATCCACTACAGTAATTGTAGTAATTCTTAACTGTTGATGTTGTATTGATTAGGTAGCATTTTAGGAAAAAAAAAGTTAAAAAATAAACTGTCTTTGATTTTATATGGCTTGACTAAAAATATTTGTTTAGATTTTTTTTTCATTGAAAAGAAAAACACAGTCAAAATAGGATTTAGCCCCAAAGGAATAAAAATAGTAACCTGTGGTAAAGTAGTGGATCTTGGGGAATCACCCAGTAAAACTTTGAACTCCTTTTCAGAGAGGCTTTGTAGTGCAAAGTATTTAGTGACATTTTCACTTTCTGGCTGCTTGCTTGTGATGATGAAGGATTTTTAGTAACCCAAAGAGAAGACCATAATGGTGTGTAGGTTGCAGGCAGACTTTCTACCTGAAACCAGATGGAAGGAGAAGTCTGGCTCAGGTTCTGGCAACATAAGCGGATACAAACAAACTGATTCACTGACAGCATATTTTACTAATGGAAGCCATCATACTATAGACCATGTGAGCAAGCAGATGAGTTTTGCTGCAGTCTGTCTGGTTGAAATCTTCAACATGTTAAATGATCTCATTTTGCAGGGAAGCCTTTGATAAAGTAAAAGCAGAAATATGTATTTCAGCTATTAATTAGGTTTTCAAACAAACGTCATGAAATGGATTACTTTATCTACACAGACCCTGAGTGCTGAAGTCAATTAACACATGACTAAACCATAAACACTTAACTCATATTTCACTTTTTGTACAAATAAAACTGAGTTACAAATATTGTAAATAGTTGCAGCAAGGGAAAATCTACTATAACGTTCTTAAATGCTGCCTTAAGATATTGATAATAAACTTTTCTGAGTCAATCTAAACACTGAAATTTTTTCAGATTTTAAAAGTCATAGGTACCCCCTATTCCATATGAGGTAATATTTTGAGGAACATGTTTCTGTTATGTTAACAAGTTTAAAATTCCTGTGTAAAACTTGAGTCTGTTTTAATACATTACAGGAAACAGCCATCTGAGGCAAGGTGTCAGCTGTGGTTGCCATTCCTGGTGGTCTGTTTGAATGTATTTGATACTGATTTATACAATCACTTGCTTTTTTCCTTTTCTTGTTCACCTGTGCTGTCCTGTATTTTGGATTTTGTGGGGATTTTTTGACTGAAAGAGTCCTTGATTTTAGAATCAAGGATTTTTATTTTCCATGATTTTCCAGAGCTTTATGTGCTGCTCTTATGAAAAATTGTACTTTGTCAGTTTGAAGATTAATTTGACAAAACCGTTTGGGCAGTATGCATATTGTGCATGTACTCTTCAGAGATTGATCTTTATTTTGCTTTTTAATCAGTAAAAGGTCATTATTTCAAGGTTTTAAAGAAAAATATTAAAGTCATGGTGTAGTATCTGGGACACCAAGAAACTTCCCAAAACAAACATGTTCGAGTTTGCTTCCATGTTGCTAGCAGTTGTTTTTGACGTCTCTTCAGCAGTGCTTTCTCAGACTGGTGTGCTATTAGGCAGAAATGCTGAGACATTTGTCGCCTTTTCATATGTAACCAGATTTAGGAAGCTAAGACTACTTTTAAATCTGCTGTTAACTTTTGGCTCCCTGTCTTTCTGAACATCTTCCCTTAGTGGTGGGAAGAGAGGCTGTTAGGAGGTCCGTCAGGAGGGAGGGTTGAGCAGAACAGCTGCTCCTCCGGCACGTGCCTCCTGCTTCTCAGCTGGGCACTATTTCTAACCTTGATCCTCGTTTTCCTCATGTTGGCCTGATCCAAGAAACAGTGCAATATCCTTAATGCTGAACTTCTTTGCCCCGTTTTACCACCTTAGTGTCATGTAATTTTTCTTTTTCAGTAACATTGAGCACATTTTTTTGAAGGAGTTGATTACTTGCAAATGTTTGCAGCATGGTAGTGTGCAACAGCAGCACCAGAAACCCCGAGCATTTGTTTGCCCTGCATTAGCACAGTGTGGCAGGACCACAAGTTGGTCTGAATTTGGAAGTGGAGTTCTCTCCATGTCCTTTTGGAGTTGGGCTTATTGAGAGTATCCAAGGGCTTGCACTCTGGGAAGGACTTTTCTGGAATGAGCATAGAATGAGAAAATGTCTTTAGCAAGGATTTGATGTCTGGGGAAAGACAGCTGCGTGGCAGGAGGTGGGTAGTAGTTGCAGGTGGCTCTGCCCTTCCTCACAGCATTCCCCCAGTCCAGCCCTTAACAGCCTGAAGGCCACGTCCTTTTTACTAACTGTGCATTACCCAGGCAGAAAGCTGAGGACCGAGGAAAACACACATTCGCCTTATCATGTATCTTCTTTCAGAAGCAATAAGCAGAGGGAGGAAGAGCTCGTAACAGGCAAAACAAATAGAAACAGCAGGTAACTTGCTATAGTTAGGGCCGAAAAAAGATACTCTGGTGGTGCTGTTTGCCATAGGTGCAAGCAGAATAGAAAGCTCTGTGGTGTTTTTTGGAGGGTCAGGAAAAAATCACATAGTTTACTGAAAAGCTACCTCTTGGCAGAGTGTAAAGCAAACCACAGGAACCAGAAGTACCCGCTGGGTTTTACACTGAGTCAGGCAGTTTTTAGGCTCTGCAATAAAGGGTCAGACTAGAGGACTATTACTGTTATTGTTAGGAAAATTATTTGTTTCCTATGGCCTCCCAGAAGGAGTAATGTCAGGCAAGCCTCCACAGTTTATTTCAAAGGAATTTGTAGCAATTATTACACGGAACTGCTGACATGTAAGATCTTGTAGCAGCCAAGTCTCCAACCAGCAGCAGAACAAAGATTTATCCAGCTGTAGCAAAGGCTGTAGCAAAGACTGTGAACTTGGAGTTAGAAGTTTTAGGTGAAAAGTAACAAGGGTGACCAGCTCAAGAGGAAGGTTCATGGAATTAAATATCATCTGCTGGACTCTCTTGTCCTTAATCAAGGTGCTCAAATAAATAAAAGCTCTGAACACAAATTAGTACATACATGCAGTGTATGAATTTGTGTGTGGGGGGTAGGGGTTGTTATTCAGACTTTTGGAGAGTGTATGGTTGTGTTTTTCTCTTGAACCTTTCTCCATGGTATTTTGACTAGTTTTCTAACTTAGTGTGAATGTTTTATGAAAGTCAGCATTTCTGCTGTGATACTTGGGTACATTGCATGTGTTGTCTTGGATGCCATGACAACCTTTAAGTACTGTCTTGCTGGATGGGACTTACAAATTAGCTGATGGTGAAAACAAATGAGTTGATTATGTGTAGTGGCTTGGGGAAATTGTGGAGTTCTTTAGTTTTTATATTGAAGGTGGATATTTAGACATTATTCTTTGATAACTTTATTTCAGATACCATTGCATGAATACTCAGGGTTGCATATTATACGTATAATACAAGTTACATTTTTTTGTTTGGTTGGTTTAATAAAGCAGACTTAGTTTAGTGCTATAATAGGAAATGTGAACATTCATATTTCAACTTTCTCTTTTTATTTCTGAGTAAAAAGGCTTGCATTGCTCACAGTTGAAATAATTAGTTGAGTCAAAGACTCAACTAGTAGATAAACCTTCAGAAAAGCCTGAAACTTCTCTGACTAGTGCTTCATCCTTTTTTTGTAGAATTTAGTTCTAGTATTCATAATTAATAAAACAGTTGTAATTTCTGCAGAAACCCTTGTGTACCATTCAGTATAATCTATTACTTAAATAACAGGCTTTTAAGGAAACAGAGATAGATCATACTTGAATGTAATCATCGTGTGTTTTGCTATTGAAGCAAACAGATTTTAGGATGGCAGATTTCTACCTGCATTAATTCACCCTGTGCCCAATTTTGTTGCTTTATATGGTGAAAATAGGCAAAGATGGTGGCTGGTTTCTTACATGATTGCTAAATGGCGAATCATGAGTAACGCTTTCCTTTCATGATATGTAGCTAATGGAGACATTGGCTTGTAGCAGAATAATATATGGAAGCTGTTTTATTATCTGTTCTAATTTTGAGCAATGACAAAAGGTCCATTTATTTGCTTGAGATTTTGAAGGTCTGTTTGCATTTGATGTTGGCTTATCTGCTTGTTCCAGTAAAGAGGGAATTTGTTTGAGGAAGAGAAATTTTCTCAGAAAGGGGGACTAAAGTTAAATTGCTATGAATGGCGAGTTTCTCTAAGCGTTTGAAAGGAAAGGAGTTGACATCAGAGGAAGGTGACATTTTACTGTGCCTTTTAACAGTTTACTTTTAAAAGTTCCTTTTCACTACTTACAATGGGTTTTCTTTTTCCTAAAGTGAAAACAGTACCCATTTTTTCTCCAGTAAATAAGAGGTTTGGTATGTAACGAAGTCTGCTGCCTGCTCCCCATGCCTTTTTATGTGAACTATTGGTCACAGTAGATACTGTGCATAAAACCAGGCGTGAGTGATCCCGTCTAAGAAATCTATGTGATCCAAATGTGCATATGTGCATAAGCACACACCTTGTATTTGCATATATGCACATGGAATCATGCGTATGTGTTGAGACATGCCTTTTATGCATACTTTGTATATTATGCATATATGATAAAAAGTTTTCATAAACACTGTAAATTCCGTGTGTTTATCATTTTCTTTTATTTCCTTGTGTCATGTAAAACACAACCATCAGTTTAAAAGTGACAGAACTCTGTTAATGTGCATTCTGAAGGCAATATGCATTTATAAGAGCTGATTTAGAAACTGAAACCGTCTCTATGTTGTATTATATTTGTGTACAGGAAGATGGAACTGCTTCCCAGTTCCAGTGTGATACCATATCTGATGAGAAAGCAGCCCCTCTCTTTGACACCGTGGTGTTTTAACAAATTGCATGGTGCTTTTGTGATACCTAGAGAAGCTGTGAAACCAAATTAAGTTAATATAAGCTGTCAGTAAGCTGAAGCAATTGGCAGTGTAAATCTAGTTTCTCTAGTTTCTTTTTTTTATTTATATTTGTGATTTTATCAATTCAACAGCTAAAGCAGCTGTATAATGATTTTTTGTTCTATTTTGTTGTTTTCCAGCTACCTCAGGCTCAAAAGGTAAAATATTTTAATCAAGTTTCAGTCATTCACAGTCCTTCATGTGTCCATGGTGTTGAGCATGAGGCAGTAGTGATCAGTGAAACAGCCACTGTATCAGAGCTCAGGAGCGGGGCAGCAAGAGAACCAAAGCTGACGTCAAAGTAGGGCCTTGTGGCATCTGTAGTGCTTCTTAGGGGCTGCTGGCTAAACGTGTCCGCTTTTTGGACATAATGGACCAAAACTTGGAAAGAGCAGGACAGCTATTTTACTAGCAATTTGAAAACTATATTAGGAAAAAGGAATTGTCCCCATTAGTCCATGTGAAACCTCTTTGGATGCTTTTATCCTTGTGGAACCATGGTATGGCTGGTCCCCATTCACTGATCCCCACTGTGTCTATCAAAACACCTTTGAATACATCCGGCATTGACCTAGAGTAGGTTGCCTACAGTTTCCCATACTGTGCTTTTGCCTTTGAGCAGCTTCTGCATTGATATGGTGTGTTAGCAGTCACCATTGCACGTCGTGGTATTGCAGTGACTGTGGCAAACTGCGAATTGCTTGATGCTTGTTGCATCATTCTTGTGTGTTTCACAAATATAATCAAAGCTTCCAGAAAACAGAAAATCTAGATTCTTTTGTGATTTGTGATGCAAAATATCGGTATGAAAAAATTAATTGGAAATATTGGGAAAAAGCAATACCCACTCCTCTGATTTGTTCTTACTGTGCGGTGTAAAGAACCTTTAATATAGGTTATACACAGCCATTATATACCACTGTTAATAACAGTCTTGGACAGTGATAAAAGTCCAGTGTTTAGTGCAAGCTGCAGGTTAAGTGCTCTTCAGTGAATAGCGTTTTAGGATGGCTAGGGCATCCACAGACCTCAATGCTTTAAAATGGTTAATTAATGTATCCCATGCGCTCTTTGGTTTAAAAAGCAAGAAACCTGAGCATGGGAGCTTTTATTTTTATGATGCTGTATATCTGAGATTTCCTTGCTCATGGAGCTCAGGAAATCCTGTTTCTAATCTGCAGGTAACATGGTATCCTATGACACTAGACTGTGGTCTCTAGTTTTGTTCTTATGCTCTGATGGTTGCAGAGCGCACCAAACGCAGTGTTATGGTAAGAAAAAAAATGTCCCTTTTTCTGGAAACAGATGATTTAAAGAACTTTTTTCTTATAGCTTCCTGGATATGCAGAAGGATTAAAAAGCTGTCTAGGCTGGCTAGCTTTGGCTTTTTCATGCTAACTTGCTTGACTAAGGTTTATGCCTAATGCTTCTTTCAGAGTTTGCAGAACAAAGTGACAGGGTGAGGTTACAATATGCTGGCTCAGAAATGTTTAACCCATCAGACCGTTTAACAGATTGTGCCACATAATGTTGTATCATGTGTTCTGATGTCTATAATGCTGAAATATTAAATATGGGCCTGGGATAAATTACTAGTTCTAGGTCAGTGGAAAAGCATGTAGTTTGCTCAGGAGGCCACAAAAGCCATTTTTTTCAGTGTTTTTTTCACTGAGCAAACTAATGCAGATCCAAAGCCACATATTTTGTGTGTGTGCATGTATGTCTGCTGAACTATGTACTGTCTCCAGGTGGAGAAGGTGGGATGGGAGGGAAGGATGAATGGGTGGGAGAAGGAGGGCGGGTGCAAGCGCTCCTTAAAGGTTTTAATAACTCAGGTAAAATATGCTTTTTTATAAACATATCTTACAAAGATGGTAGACTTTGAAGCAGGATATGCTGTGTCTTATTCCAGCCTGACAGGCTTTTCTTGCTCCCAAGTGCATTGATCTTTATGAGGCCTCCTTACACGTGCTTGTCAAAGCCGTAGCCCTCAAGGAGCTCTTCTCTGTCTCACTGCCCCTTCTGCCTGATTTGGATCGCCACGCTTTTGCCCTGGATTCTCTTGCAGATTCTCAGTTCCTAGCAGTCTGCTCATAACAGCTAAGTTTTTGGCTCCAAACTTATCTCTAAAGCTACCCCCCATCTCCTTCCTTCTCTTCTATCAACTCACCCTAGGCAGATGTTCCATATCTGCTGCTTCTGATACCCTGGCTACGTTTATGGTGCTGTGAGTACGAGCCCAGCAGCTCAGCTGAGGGCCTCTGGGTTTAAGGTCAGCGTCCAGCTAGCAGGGCTTGCTCTTCAGGGATTTTAGCCAGCAGTTTGCCACAGCTCTACATCAAGCAATGAAAATTTGCTTGTTGGTTAACCTGAGTCACATTAAATTTCAGACATAAATAGGGCTTTCTCAGTGACTGGTCAGGGTTTTTTCGCCATCACTTGCTACGCAGGAAAATGCCCGATGCTCAGGCATTCTTCCAGCAAGCCAGAACATGACAAACGCCTCCAAAGCAGCGAGTCCCTGCCTATCTGTAGGGTGGAGGGTAGCAAGCTAGGGCTGATATGTGCCTTTATGAATGACTTAGTCACTAGTGTCCATGTTTTGACATGTGGTGTCTGAACTTTGCTGTATTTTTGTTGGAATCTGTGTGTCATCCTGCAAATGTTTTCTCTGTAAACATTTCAAACAGGCATGTCTCTCTAAATGCATTCACTTTAATCTCCGAGTGATCTGAAAGAAAAATGTGGCATCCCACATTTACCTTTACTATTTTATGTCCATTATAAATACTTGGTCATCTTGATGAAATGCGAAGGGTTTTTGTATGAAACATTTTGGTCACAGTTCTCTCCGTACAGCCATGGTCATTAGCTATTCATTCTGAAGACTTAGTTTTAGTCTCTCTGAGGCAACTAAATATCAATTAAAAACTCTTTAAGGTGTTGTGCTACCTGCTATAAATCAAAATATTGCAAATTCAGAGTTGGAATGAAGATGAAATGAAGTGTGAGGAGTTTGATATCTGTTGCACCATAACACACCGTGTCTTGATTTTTGTCATATTCCAGATACTTAAAGTAGGAAACATCCCAAAAACAAAAAACTAAAATTAGTTGCGGATGGTAAAGATGATATTTTACCATGGCTCAATAGCTTTCAGGGGAAAATATGAAGCTAATGTGTCTAAAAGAAAGAGCCGCTATCCAGAAAAATGGAAGAAATTCATATGACTTTCATGTTATATTTGTGAATTTTTTCTGCACATATCTGGGTAACCACCCATTCCAAAGATTAAAAAAAATAATCGTAAAAGAAACTGATAACTCATATTTGCCAAATTTCCAACTTTTTCCATTTCACTTCCAGGAAGACTTTTGTCTTTCAAAAACTTTTGAAATGTACTTTATATATTAACAGGTGAACAAAAGCTATTACTCTTCACTAGCCCCGAAAGGGTGTTTTGCTTCGTGGTAGGAGGGCTTTCCCTGCTCCCTGGACGCGGCGTGGCAGGGCTCGCGCGCTGTTGTCCTGTCCCTGCTGCGATGTTTTTTTCTTCTCGGCTTGCGTGAGGAGCTGGAAGGGACACACACACGAATGGGAGGCGGATAGCTGTGTTTAGGAACAGAGGCTTTCTTTAATGACTTTCTCCTGAGCAGAATCCTATTTCGTCCATATAGAAATGTTTTGATAATATTTCTTCCCCAAAAGCTCCTGACAGCCTTCCTTCTTTCTTTCTTTGTGTGTTATCCTTTAACTTCTGTAAGTAGTGCTTTGCTGCCTTTTAGCTTAATGCTATCATCTTTCAGCCATTTGGGAGCATCATTTATCATTCCGCGCATCATTTATCTTCTTATACTTTGAAGTGTTGAATTAACTGTCGCTGGGAATAGAGAATCGAAAATGTGGAAAGGTGCTGTTTCCCTGAAGTGCATGACTCGCAATTTTAACATTTTTGTAAAATTGTAGAAGTCGTTAAGTGAAATCTAATGAAGCACAAAATAATCATTTAGTAAACACTTGCATTTGACCCTGATTTACCATTCCTTTGTTTCCTGGTCAGGAGAGGACATTTTCTTTTGCTGCAATATGTGTATAAAGGGAAATGACTCACCTAAAAACCTGCATTAAAATCGTCACTTACCTGTTACTTGCAAACTTAGTTTCCAAATTTATCATCACCCTCATCAAAAAACAAGTTTTTAATATCTTGGGGGCAGTGATCTTCCAGGTTCTAAGTACACTTGTTAAAATAAGATTTTTGTGACGTTTTATAGCTGTGTGGCTAAAGGCAGAACTGTCCCTCTAACTTCATGCACCTGCATGGATTCCTGTATTGTCCCGGGCAATAACGTGAATTTAAAACAAGAGAGCAGCTAGTCCGTATTGCTGTAGTCTCTCTAGAACACAGCTAAACAGTGAAGCTGCAGTGCTGGAGGGCAGCAGCCCGTGCCCTGGCGCTGCTCGGGGCGGGCAGGGCAAGGAGCGAGGATGGAGCAAGGCTGCTCTGAGGGAAGGAGGGCTGTGCTGGGAAGGGGACAGGGCTGTACCAGGTGGTGAAACCAAAAACCTCTGCACAAAGCCCTTGGGGTTGGTATGTCCGTAGGGATCACCTCTCACAACAGCAGCCTCTGGATTTTTTTGGTACTTGAACCTGTGGGTAGTTTAATTAAACTATGTGGAAATCAAAGCCCCTGTTGGTAGATGGTGAAAAATCAAGTGGGAACACTGTAGATCCAGACAGATTACAATTCAAAAAGATATTATTGAGAGACTAGTCTATGAAGATTTTTTGGCGTTTCTGTGGTTATTTGATAGTTTCTGTGAGTCAGAGTTGGATGGAGATGGATCTGACTGATATCCTGTTTTTTTTTGTTTTTGTTTTTATAATTAAAATATGGATAGACACTGCATTTTAATGCATTTGAATAAGTTATTTAACAAGCAGTTGTTTCTTTCTCATTGCTCTTGAAGTCTGGGATTCTGTTGATGAATACATACCATCCATCTTCAAAATAAAATCAATTAAATAACTCTGTATATGTTTGCTGCAACAGATACTCTGTTCTGCAGAAGTTTTCTATAGTTACTGCAGTCTAAAAATAGAGGAATATATTAGAAAAAAATAAAAGGAAAAGTTGTATGAAACTTTTATTCTGTTTAGCTAAGCATTATGTAAAGCAGGAAATGAAGGAAATGGGTATATTCAGGACTATTGTGTAGCATGAAGATGCCTTATTGTACAAGAGACTTGCTGATGGCCAATATAGAAGAGTAAAACATTTTCTGCTTTGACATGCCATATTCCATTTCATACCATGCTAGGTGTGCTGAGGTGCATTTGAGTTCTGCATCATTGCTTAATTATAGCAAGAAAAAGCTTTGAAAATCCCTTGAAAACACACCTTTTCCTTAGCACACATATGTTAGTAGCATCAAGTATTGGAGATTGCCAGTGGAATTTTGTGTTTTCCTGGACGGTTGGAGCTGAAACAGTTTCTGTTTCCTTATGTTTTTCCTAATGTTATGTAGCAACTTGAAGGAAATCAAAATGTGGTAACTAGTATTTTGCTAGATAAGAAAAAACAGGGCTTTAACGTCACCTTCGGTGTGTTGACTAATATGGTGCCCCAGGTAGGGAATAAGTGTAGTCTTTAATCAGGGATATAAAGATTGAGGAAACAGAAAGGAGCTTGTGTTAATAATGTGTAAAGAATTTTTATTAAGTGTTGAAAAGTATAGTGATAGAAGTAATAGAGAGGAAGGAAATAAGTATAGAGTTTTCTTTGAGAACAGAACAAAGTTTAAAAACAGTGCTGGAAGGAAAGAAGAGTTATTAGTACATCTGCATGTTAATTTAAATGAGGTTACAACTTCGGGGTGAGCCTTGGTGTGAATAGATTTTTGCCAAAGCAAGCCATGAGGCTGCGCAAAGGCGAACCCAGCAAGTTTAGCATGTGTCCTTAAACAGACACAGAGAATCACAGAGAATATGGGGAATTATTATGCCACATAAAGCATACTTTGATAAAAATGGGCAATAGCTGTTAGTATTAGTTACTCCTGGGAGACTGGAACAGCAGAATTGGATAAGGCGCAGCCGACATAGAGATGGAGATGAAATTCAGGCAGTTTCACATTTCTGTCATTCCCAAGGATGCTGCACTATCTGGTGATATTATTACATTATGTTCGGCTGACTATCACTCTATTTCTTTGCCAGTAGCAACAGAAACAAAACAAAACCTTAATTCTTATGTGTTGATTAAGCTATTACTTAGAATGTGCATATTGTGATTATGGAGGGAAGAAATTCACTTTTCAATGAGTTTGTTTTCCATAAGAAATATTTCACTGCAGTATTTCCTTTTTTGGGTGCCTATGTATATCTTTTCTGAGCTTGTGCCTGTGTGATGTCCCATTGAAAATTTTGGCAAAGTGTTTATTACTGATTGCACAATACTATAAACATTAAATATAAGTCCAGCCATTCAGAGGCTTCATGATTATATATTGACTCTGTTTTTCTGAGTTTGTGATATTTAGTATTTTTTCAATACGCTTTAGCTTCTAATTAAGCCAGTTGCACAGATATCAATATTGTGTGCTGGTTGTGAATACAAGATTTACAAACAAAAACTTTTTCAGTGACTAGACATCATATTTCTGTTTTTTATTTTTTTTTCTCGGAATCCACTGAGTTTATTTTCAACCTTGAGCTTTCACAGAGTTCTGTTATATGTAGAGGTTGTCAGACTTAACAAGCAACGATGCCAAATTTTTAGTTCATGGCTTCCTTTGCAGTTTATTCACACGCTCTGGTGTTTATTGTTTCAGCGGAAATACCCAGTGGCTGCCATTCTACTATTTCAAAGTATTTCTTCTAAAATGTCATTGCCCAGGGAATTAACCTCTCCTCCTCCCACAAAAGATCATTCTTCACAGTCTTAACAATTTTTATGACACAAATAAAACTGCAGCTTGGGTGGGTAACTCAATGAAACACCAAATATGAGTCATCTATCAGGCAGTTATTTGCTGACTGTGCTTGCAGAAGTGGCCAACAATCTGTTCATCTACCAGACAAACAACAGGTTGAACTATAAGCTCATATTTCTGTAAGAATGAATGAATACAGCCACCAACCTTGGGGTTGCTTGTAGGTATCCTACTTTCCAGGGCAGTCATTCTCTGCATGCCTCTATAGCTAATGTTGAGAGTTAATGATCTGTTCGCTCAGAGTTTCCCAGCAACTCTAGACCAAAAAAAAAAAAAAAAAAAAAAGCCATAAGATTTTGTTAACAGTCATTTGGCTGACATCCTATCCAGTAAATTGTTTCCAGTTATGTCTTAAGACAGCCGTGGTTATGAAACAATCTCCTACTGGTACTTGACGATTCCATAATGTCAGAGACGAGCAACCCTGGGCAATCATATCAAACCCCTGAACACTCCAAGTTATCACCCCATGATCAGCAAAATGCTTTTTTACTTCCCGAAGTACCTGTATTTGGGACTATTGACTGTTGTACCACAGAAGGCTTTGCCCATACCCATCATGCCAGCGTTGCCTCGCTGGACTGTTCTGGCCACAGAGAGCAAGTTCTTAAGCTAGTTCAGCCACAGCTGTCCTGAACTGCACACCCTAGATACCCGGTGTTTTTGGTTTGTTTTGTTTGTTAAACTCACTATTGCTTAACAGAGGAGGGATCATATCAGAGTTGCAGACATCTGGTCTTTTTAAAAAAGAAAACAAAATAGCAAATGATCATGAGCTGGCTCTGCCTCATGTCTTTATCGATTTCTTATCAGTTATAAACTTTCTTGATGCTAAAATCCTCTTTATCTTCCTGATGTTTGCAAACGTTCCTCCTCCCCTTGGGATAAGGCCATGCTTCATGCAACATACTTGTTTGGGAAACTGAAACACCCAGTAACAAAATGGGAGCTGCAAGACCTGTCATGTTCTAGATTTTGCTTGATTTGTTAATGTGAATTATCCTTCATAAAATGTCTTGGTCATAAAATCTGACTGTTGTGTTCTGAGAATTGGGCAGGTGATAGCTGTTGCTTAATAAATACCCAAATCATTGTTATCAAAAAAATCAAAATTGCAGTGATTCTACAAAAATGTATTATAAATGGTGCCCGAGAACACAAAATGTGATAGTGCTGGAGGGATTGTGAGAGAAAGTCACAGCTACAATTGGGCATGAAACTCAGCTAGAAAATTCCTCAGGAAGATCTGCCTCTTGCTCCCTCCTTTTGACTAAACAACGATGTAACTTAGAAGACCTTAGTCATGCTTGGAAATCTATGGTGGCCATTATATTTGGATGTTTCATGCTTTTAACAGTTGTATAAACCTCTTTGGCTTTAAATATCTATGAAAATTATAGGAGCGGGAAGGGGGAAGCATTTAACAGTAACTCCTTCCAGCTTGAGTGATCCTCAGCACCTCGATGCTGAGGAGCCACGGGCCCGCAGGGCAGCGTTTGGTCTCCTCGAGCTCCCTGGCTCCCCGGCTCATTCCCCTGCCCGGCTTATTCCCTCGTGGCAGGGCCGCACCCTGGCCAGAGCGAGCTGTCAGGGCCATGCCGCTCTCCTGCGGTCCGTGGCAAAGCAGGCTGCATGTTTCTCTTGAACGGAACCAAGGGCCGGAGATCTGTTTTCTCTCTAAATTGAAGAAATATGTTAAAAACTGATGTGCACAATCAGCTAATGCTTTATGCCACTACCTAGTGCAGCAAACTGAAACCGGATGGAGCAAAGATGCTCCTGGGATCCTAACGGGTTGTCATCCTTTCTGCTGCAGCATTAGCTGATGAGATCTCAGTCTGGACCAGAAACAAAGTGCATGCACTCATGACCTCTTGTTCCTTGCTGGGAGAAAACAGCCTGAGGCAATCTTGGCAGAGCTGACACTGGGAAAGATGTGGAACGGAGCTCCAGCTGCTTCGCTGCTGCACATGCTGCTCCCACAACCCACATTTCAGCTCCTTGGTATCTCTCATGAGAGACTGCAGTAGAAGTGAGGATGAGGCATCTCTCCTGCCAATGCACACGCTGGGCTGGGCAGGCTTGGTATAGCAGAGAGAGGATCGGGCTGGGCTGGGCTGGACTGACTACGCTTCTAAGTACATAAGCATCATTTAGACAAATTACCTTTCCTCATTTAAAAAGAAAAAAAAAAACAAATTGAAGAATGTAATCACATCTGTAATTGTGCCTTAGTGCTTAGAGGTAATATTTCTTTTTCATGTGTAGCTTGCTGATGATCAGGGATTGGTGTTGATGACAACTGTTGCCATGCCAGTATTTAGTAAGCAAAATGAGACTGTAAGTACACAGACTGTTTTTGTCATGCAATAATGGGGTGACTGAGGAGAAGCCACTTCCCGGGGCCTAATAATGTTTTAGTCTTCCCTTTTATCTTTTGATTTTGTTTGCAGTCATTGTCCCTCTGCTAGCATAAAAACATGGGTGACAAATAAACCTGAGTAACTATATCCCAGTCTCTAACTAGTAAGATAAGAAAACCCTATGTCAAAGAGAAACATGCCAGATGATGCTAGGCTTTAGTGCTTTATTTCTTCTTACAGAAAATAACCTACATCCATTTCTACCCTGATATGCTTGTCTTTCATAAACCCAGACTTAAATTAGTCATATGTCTATATTAGTTATATATCTGTTTACCTTTAGTAATTTAACAAATCATTAAAGAAAATTACACCTGCTCTTCCCTTTATGTTTTATCTCTGACTTGTATCCCAAATGGCAGGGGAAATTGGGTAGTGAGAGGATAACACATATTGATCAGTAGCTTTTCCTTTGAAAACTATTTTGCATGTAGTTTTATGTTGAGGGACTCCATGTTTATAGAAAGTTTGCATGCTTTTTTTGATTTGAATGGCAGATTAAGGAAAAAGAAACAATGTTATTGATGAAATGATTCTTTGATCAGATGAGCTGTACGAGCTTCTGTTTCCTGTAACTTTTTAATAGTTTGTCTGTTATCTGTTCATTTCTGTAGAGTAGATGCAGGTGAAATTAGTAGTGAGGCTGTACATTACTATTTTGGAGTGGTTCTGAGTGCATGTTTTCTTGTTGTTTTCAGAGATCAAAAGGGATTCTTCTGGGAGTAGTCGGCACTGATGTTCCTGTTAAAGAACTTTTAAAAACTATTCCAAAATACAAGGTAATTCACAACTAATGATTATATTCCATTATATTCAGTATAACAGCTTACATTTTTTTAGCTTATTAATTTACATATGCACATTGATTAGAATAATGGAATCTAGAGGGTAGAGTCCTCACTATTTGTAGTGATGTTGTTCCATTATTTCATTCATTTTGGGGGGGAATCGTAGTGGTGTACACTCTAATGAAGCCAAGCACTTCCTTCCCAGTTGCACATTCCAAAGAGGATTCCTTGAATTAAAGTGAGCAATACACTCAAAGGAATACATGTTTGTCTTTTAATTGGCTGTCATGCTCTTACTTCTGATTTCAAAAAGGGTGAAGGAATGAGCTTGCTTGAGAGTATCTTTAAATATTACTGGATAATGTTGTAGATAATTCTAGTTAGGAAGAAAAATCCTCCTATCCATTTTGATTATAATTTAAATGCATTAGCATTTACCACATAATTTTGTGGCTCAATATGCAATAACTGGAAGGTTTAAATTAAATGAGAATTTGATTAAAATTTATGTATAATATGATGTCAATAATACTGGTAAGGTATATTGCAACAGTTCCCTGGGACTTGGGTCCTACTGGGCCACCTGATGCACAAACAGAAATATTGTACCAGCTGATAGAATGTTGACAGATAAAGGTGAGAGGCAGTAGATGAGGATATACTAATATCAGAATATAGTGAGTTCTGAAACACAACTGGCCATGAAAAAGAGCAAAAATTAGTGTCAGTATAATAACCATTGAAGTGCTTGGGTTTGGACATCATGAGTTGGGAGAATTTTGAAGGCAGAAGATGAAGCAGACTTTTTAGCTATTTGCGGAGAGCTATTTGAAACCCAGGCAGCGGGAGGCTGGCCCAAGTAACTGGAAATGAGAGCTGGTGGCAGTGAGGGACATGTTAAGCAGGGTGTAATGGGATTTGAAAATTTTTGAAAGCAAAGACAATTCAGTTGTGCTTGTATGTATGCAGAATGGCAGAACTGGTGCCAGGTAGCAGAGAAGGGAGTTGACTGTGTAGGATTTGGGTCTAGAGGAGCAATAGTTGGACCAGCACTCTTGAGCTACAGGCAGAGCAAGTTTTATTTGTAATGAGCAGGAAGAATGATGCTGTAGTAACTGGAGATACAGCCAGTGAAGGTCTGGTTGTGCATAGCTGGATAGGAATGGCCACATCATAGAGATGTTGTTTGGAATGTGTCTGTAAGGTCACCTAGGCTGAATATGAGACCCTGAAGAGTGTGCAGGGCCTGAGCGTTAGATATCACAGCAGAGTTATTTAGAGTGATTTAGAAAAGCAGAAGAAGGAAGATTAAATATTCTGGTTTTGTCATACGGTATTGTTGTATTTTAAGAACTTTATTTTGGTGCAAGTAATATATGATCTTTCTGAATATGAGACTTTTTATTTGAAGTTACATTTTATATCACAGGATATAATGCAAGAGAAGATTATTGCAAGAGGCATCAATATCATGCAATACAGTTAGGTTAGCAAAATCACTGGAGTTATAACTTCCACTCTCACATACTATAAATGTTTCTGAACAGTAAAAATACTGCGCAATTGCAAGAACATAATCACCCCTGGGACCCATTCCTGTAGAGGCAGTATGTGAAATAAAATTCACACAAGGACATAAAATGATTGGTTGGAAATGAAATTCTGCTGACCTGAAATTCTCTCAGCTTGTATGAGATGGGTTTTATGCAGAAGATGATGAATAATAACAAAGAGCCATTTTCAGCAGTCCATTATCCAGACTAAACTTCCCCAGATGTCGGGGGTAGTTTGTCCTCAGTAAGGTAGGGTTGGATACAGTAATATTTAGTTTTGACATGGGACTTTACAGCCCTTATGAAAAGCTTTTCCCGTTCGGAATCAGTATGTCGTTTGGAGAGAGAGTTCAAGGTTTAAAATGGCAATATGTTGTATCTCTGAAACCAAAACATTTGAGGTACACACTGTACAGTTTCAAGTGCGATTGATGAAAACACAATAAATGCTATACCTGGAGCGCAGTGCACTTGCAAAAGGCAAATATTCTTTCCTAAAAAGTCTGCCACTCACACTCGTCTCCTTACCTGGCTCCCCGTTCGGGGGTGTCATTCTGCAGTTCTCCACAGCTACTCTTGCAATCTGATGGTTAGCCAGCAACTGGTTCCCTTGTCATACTCTAATAGGTAAAATATGTCCACTGGTATTGTTTTGGTTCTCCTTCCTTTATGAAGAGATGCCAAGAACGTATCACCTTCTATTATTTTCACTGAAGTTATTGCTTTAGGAAAACGGCTAATTTATGAAACAATCTTCTTTGTGGCAGATATGGTTGATCATATCCAATCACTCACAGGAGTAAGGCAATATAAATCTCACTTGGTTGCATTTTCTATATGACCTTGCTATAATATCACATTGTTTTTTATATTTCCAGAAAATTGCAGAAGCTGAGAGATTTGCTGTTACTTCTAGAGATAATTCTGTCTTGTTATCCTTGACCACATTGCTTTATGCCAGACAAATTCCTGAGGATCCACTTCAGCAAAGCGTTATCAATGTACTGAAGTTCCTCCATCTTTGATAAAAATTTAATCATTTGCTTAAATATAAACCATTGATTGAATAAGGACAGTTTGCTCACTCACGTCCTTAATAAGGAAAAATTGTTTTTATAAAAATAGTTTTAAATAGCAAAATATGTGAAACATATCAAAGATGCTTTTATTTTTCTGAACACCTCACTGTATCAAGATGCTCTAATAAAGGTAGAGCTA
>JAUBNY010000965.1:5292771-5303048 GCA_032275445.1 Crypturellus soui | reverse complement strand
GGAGCTTTCCCCTCTGGAGTCTCGCAGCGTTTCGGGAATGCCGGCGGCTGGGGCTGAGGCTGCCGCAGGGGGGCGCCCCAGCATCGCGCAGCGGCCGCGGGGCAGCGCGGAGCGAGCGCGGCTGCCGCCCGCGCTGGGGGCTCCTGCCGCGCTCCAGGGCCTTCGTTTTTTATGCTGCATAATGGGAGAGGGCGTTTCGTATATTATTTATACACGTTGTGCCTATTTTCAGGGGGATTGCCATCAGGAACGCTGCAGCAGCAAGTTGAGATGCCGCCACTGGTGGCAACGGCACGTCAGGATTTTTTAATACTGCTTCAGAGCCCTGTGCTCGAGCTGCACATGCACAAAAGGGTGGTTAGCAGCACCCGTCAGCGAGGGAAAACGGGGAGCCAAATCCATAACTGGAGCTTTGTATAGCAGATTGCAAAGAGTGATAGTCTGGCCTCCTTTGCAAGTTTAATGTAGATCCTGTGAGGTACTTTGCAAGTCACTGTGCAAGCTGAGAGCAGCCTCCCTGCCTCCTAATATCACCCCTCCTAAAGGGGACCCCAGCCCCCAAAGCCAAGGCCTTAACAAGCAAACTTACAAGATGCAGCAGTTTGCACCCCCTGCTTTCCTTAGAAAGTAATGTTCTCTCCACGGCTTCCTTTATTACTTTGATTTATATTTCAGGTTTCTTCCAGCTGTGGCAGATTCTGTAGTAGCATTGGGGTTTATTTGTGTATGAGCTATTAGAGGCTGTACAACACTAAGCACCACAAAGAATCCCCTTCTTTGACCTTTAAAAATCAAAATGCGCTCATAAAATTTAACAGGTGTCCAAAATTAAACACAAAAAGTGTTCTAGATAATATAATCTGATCAGATGAAATAGTTTCTTCTCTTCCATGAATCAGGCTATGCAATTTTGGTAACAGTGCAAGGATATCCTCATTTCAGTTGTAGGCACAGCCAGAACTGGTAAAACCTTTTGGGAATCTACTAGGGATAAAAAAAGAAAAAAAGAAAGATATGAGTAATAAGTTACAGATACCATCTTTGCAATGGTTTTTGTCAGGAAAACTCTTAAACCCGAGTCAATTTTCCTGCTGTAAATGAGATGATTTTTTCCCTTTTCTCGCCACAATTTATTCTTAACAAAAATGAGCTGTTCAGGAATTCAAAAAAAATCAATTTTTAGATTTTTCAAGGAAGTGACTCCTGTTTTCTGAAACACACCCATGTCTGAAATGTACGCACGGGCAAAGTTTTTCCTCAGTTCTGTCAGATTTTAGTGTGTATTTTTCAATATTCTCTTAGCACTTGTTGTGTACTAGGTGTTGCCCTGTTAATGCCAAGATGCAGAACATGTCACGACAGTATTGCGGTTTGCCGAGGCACTGACACCGTGTGAATGCAGGGGAAGGCAGATAAGCGAACACTGGCGGCTACTTGCACACATTTACTAATGATCCTCATACCCATTGTGGCTCATTACTCCTTACGGTCCTCATATGCTTCGGTGTATTTAGGTGTCAAAGGAAAATTGCTTTACCAAGGAAGTGGTAGGATTACGGAGAAATTAAGGAATGCAACTGAATGAGCAGTGCCTGCGATATTCACCAACTCCTTTGCACTTCTTACTAGTTTTAGGAGAGTTTGTAGTGCTGTCCCTCAGTCATAAAATTGTAGTGCTTCTCACATACTTACAGGGAATGCCAGTAGGGTTCCTGGTGGGTTTCCTGTAAATTCTGTGGCTCTGTTGATTCATTGTCAGCAGTGGAATTTGTATTTTTGTTGATGGAATAAAAAGGGATTTTGTTTTTGGTAATGATTAGATTCATTTAGGGTAGACTGCTCAAAGTTCCTGACCAGGATGCTCAAATTCCTCAATTAAGGAAAATATGTCCTTAAATGCATTTATTATGAAATCAAAAGTATTTTTTATTCAGATCCAAAAATTTTTTGGATAAACATGATATTAGAGGTATGTTTTGCCTTATAGATTAATAGTATCAGTGATGATTGAGGATTTTATAATTCTAAGCTCAAATCAAACTCCTCTCTGTCTCCTTAAAGAACTTGAAACATATATTCATACTCTCAGGTTAACCCATGGAAGGTATGTAATTGTGATATTTAGAATGGCTATTTGTGAATATTCTTTTTCTCATTTTAAACTGTAATTGAAATGATAAATTTATTTAAAATAATGCACATCTTCCTGTAATTAGACAGTCTTAATATGTGAAAGTAGGCACAGAAAGCAAATCTCATACATGTGTCATAGTATCCCTACCACAGTGTTTTGGAGGTGCAGCTTCCCAAGTCACCAGTTTAGATGTGGAAGGCTGGTTGTCACGATGCATTGCATATAGCAAAGGGACCTGCTGTGTTTAAGGATTGCTAGAACGGTATTAAGTCTTTTGTAGCTGTAAATTCTGGGAAAATTTGTTTCTCCTAATATAGAAAAACAGAGAAATCCAAGTCTCAGGGGAGACATTAATGCCCCACTTAAACAGTGTTAGCCTTTCGTAAGCAGCAAATCTCATTTCTCTCTGGGGAGTCCTGCCTGGAACGTAAGATAACCTACACTTACCCTTGCTTTATTCAGCGACTCCATAAAACTCTACAGCTGTAGCTGACAGCAGAATATTTAAATGATTTGAGCAGTGTAAATGCCCCACGTTCATTTAAATAACTGAAGAATTCAATCACTTGAATGCCAATGATTATTCCTATTGGAGTTTACATGTTAAAAAAGACAGCCCATCTGAATCCCTCTGAGAGCATTAAATTGCTATCTAATTAGAAGTGCAAAATTACATATATTTAAAAGATAATTAAAGGTTTGAAGGCTGTTGAATAACTGGTTGTACATATAAATGAATCACTGAAAATTTGTTAGCAATATGTGAAGCTTTCTTTTATTCTCTGCTTTCAGCTTTGAAGTTAGGTATAACCGAGCTCATGGGTTTAAGTCTGGTAGTATTAAGATAAAGGCAGATGTTTTTAATTATTTCTTCTCAAACCCCAAATAATTATAAGCAGCTGCCAGTTTTACATAATCCCAAATGATAAGGTTCTGAGAATGCAAATAAAATCCTAAATGGAAGGATTTTTCAGTGAAGTTAATGGCATGCGTGTCATGCTCCTGATCAACTGCAATCCACCTGAAAACGTGAGCACAGACGGTGCTTTTCCCCAGTCTGTGGGCATGTGACTTAACACTGTGATCTGCTTCTTTGCTTTCACTTCACCCTGTGCATTTCCATATCATCTGTGGAATTATTTTAAATGATCCTGCGCTATCTGTAAGGCAAACACATATGTTACGGCTCTAAGGAGAAAGCCATGGAAATACAGATGTGGCATGAAAATGCTTTTCTTCTGTTACTTCGCTAGAGGGTTCTTTCCATATACATGGTACATCTACTTTTTCTCTGCTTGAAGACTTAGAATTGTCTTATTCTCTCCTCCTCAGCAAATGACATGTCTCCTGTTGTCAGCTCTTTCCTGTGCTGTTGCTTAAATTTTATAATGTGGCAGTTTTCACTCCCATCTGGCATGAAAAATAAGTCCAAAATAACTGGTTGCCACTGCCAAGCATAACCTAGGAACTTCTGGATTAAAGGCTTAAATAATAGGCTTATCATGAAAGTCTGTCTTTGAAATGGGAAGCTCATCTTCCTCTTTCCCTAAAAAGATCAAGAAGTTGCATTTTTCTTAGCAGTAGCACAAGGAGTTTTGTACAGCAGATAACTTTGGACACCTGTGACAAAGTTGAGAATAAATGCACAGTAAAAAAGATCATTTGAGGTCACAGAATAAATGCAAATCATGAAATAAAAATATTACAAGAACCAAATCAGGATCATGTGAACAGAAAAAAAAATGTAAATGAAGCGAATTGCTCAAAAGCCAAGCAGTAGTGTTTAACACCAAGATAGGATGCAGCTTCACATATACCCCTCGGCAGAATGGTTTGGAGCTGTGTAGTGCTTGGTGAATGAACGCTCAGTCATTGTGGGTGATTTTATATAAACCGATGAAACAGGAAAGAGATTTTTTCATTGCTGTTTTAGTCCTCAGAGTGTGAATGAGGCTACTGAAGCAATGTCTTCCCGCCTTCTCGCCGTCTTCGCCTGTATTCCCGTTTGTCTTTGTCCCATAGCAGCTAAACTCTAGGTATTTTAGGACAGAAGCATTGATCAGCTTACCTTATTGATCAGCTAATGCTGAAGGACTTACTGCGTGTTTGCAGAAATTTAGAGCCAGGGTTGTGGTAATCCCTAGTTGTAAAGTGGAAAGGAAATGCCCCTTCCCTGCCTCCTTGCCTGCCCTTGCCGTGTGCCTCTGCAGAGCCGAGCGGCGCGCGGCTCCTCCTGCCCACGTCCCTCGCGCAGGCAGCCCCAGGATGGATTGCGGCCAAGGTTTCCAGTTCTGACCTCGTGTCGAGCAGGTAAAGTCAGGCTCAGTGCAGTTTCCATTCAACCAGCTGCAGTCTTTGCATCATGTCAGTCAGGACTGTGCGAGGCAATAAATAGTAACGGTGAGGTCCAGAATCTGTGGGAAGGGAGGTCACTGAGTAACCATCCCTCCTGGAGAACTGCGATAGTGCCACCCTGCTCAGTGTCGGGGTTTTAGTTATTTCCAACAATATGAAAAGTATTTAGGTCTGGTTGATGCTGCTTTATCTACAATGTTTGGTTTTTTCCACCTTTCCTATTAAACTTTGTAGACAAGCATACCTTTATAAACTGGCTTAATATGTTTAATATAATTATATAAATTGTAGTTATATATGGGATCTTACTATGTATTTTATTATATAGAACTCAAATTCAGCAAAGCATATTTGAATATGTTAAAAAAAAAGATTGTGCTTAAGTTCTATTTAGTTTAATACATTGTCCTAATTCTGATGAATCTCATAAAGATGAGACTTAATCAAATGATACTATGTTTTTAAATTGCAAAAGGATTTTTTTTCTTTTTGTTGTTTCTGATTGGATAAAGTGAGGCTGGGAAGGAAGAGCTCGCCCTATGACATTATTTTACCTGACTGGCTTTTGGTTGCTGTTTGATGCATTTTTAGCTCCCACAGTTTCTCACAGGGGATTCACAAATGTGCCTAAGCTGGTTCACTGAAATCTCATGACGCCTTGGAGATTGCTGCCACAGCAGCCACTGCCTCCTACCCCTCCCTGTTGCCCAGATGGAGCAAATGTCTGAGAAATTCCAACCACCTTGGAGCCGAGGCTCGCAGCTGTTAAGATGCAGCTTGCTCCCTCCACGATCAGATTGCCCCATCTGACTTTGTAAACACGTGGCAGGTCATATTCAATGCAGATGCTTAGGGACTGCCTGTGTTAAAGTTAAAAAAAAAAAAAAATCAAAGTAAAGAGTTTAATAATGGCACATGTAAATGGTTGTATAGAGGGTGGTGAAAAAATGTGGTACAGTCTTTAAACAGCACACGTTGCATGTTGTTTGGATCATCCAGGGCTATAATAGTTTGGCCAAACCTCAAATAAAAGATACTGAATAAGATAAAAGTCATTTGGATTACCAGAGAAAATCATTGCCCTTGTTCTTTCCACAAACAAAAGTACGTTGGAGTTGAATTTTGAGCAAACCCAAAGATTCTTGTATCCAGTTTAGATATTTAAAAAAAAAAAGTTCATTGTTTATTTTGCAGGGGTTAACTACTAAATAATATCCACACATTTTATATTGGCCAAAGTAGATTAACAGTATACAGTTTAAATCTATTTTAGCTTGCGCACTTAAATCAGAGGAATTTGGTAGGGCTCCTAGTTTCTGTCTTTCCCAGTGGATCCCTTACTAATGTGTTTCAATGCTTTATAATAATCTCGCAAATGGATTTGGCTTCAGCCTTCGATCAGTGTTTTGTACTTCACCTAGAAGTCTCAAAGAGACATAACGTGAAGTTAGATTCAGTTTGCTACCAGAGAAAAAGGTATAGATGAATGTCATTTTTAATAGCTAGTGAATTGCTTCCATGTCCATGGAAATCATTTAAGTAATAAATAGGAAGAAATTAGAGAAGAATAGCCAACTGAATATAGTGTTATAAAATATTTGATAACTGGTCTATTGTCTTTATGCTTTAGACCTTAGTTATAGTGGAATATGGATGTGCAAATTTACTTCTAGGAGTAAGTTAGTACCTTCAGGAACGCTAGATATAAGTAAAGTTACCCAACTATAAAAATAATTGCTAGTTTTGATATCAGAAGAAAATCTGATCCCTTCTGGAAGTTGATTTTTACGTTTTCTATGCCATCCTTTCCTGAAATATATCTCTTCACATACCAAATTCCTCTATAGGCAACTAAAGAGTGGACCGTAAACGATAAGAATGTAACGAGAGGTTTGGAATCTCAATACTTGTCCCATTTCTGTACTAAAGGTTCTGTATTTTGAGTTCCTTTGGGATCTTAGGGAGTATACCCCCTTGCTTTAGCATTGGATTTTTTTTTTTTTCCCACCTGTCTGATTTTTTTAAGACACAAATATTTCTGATTCTGACTTTGTGGCAGAATTTTGTGTATTTTATCCAACTGTCTTTTTGGTTGCTTGGTTTGTCTGAAGCCCACTTCTGTAGTTAAACACACAAGATTGACTCTATTGTCATAAGTAAAGATTTGCATGTGTCTGAAAATGCAGTATAGTCCAGAAGCTCTTCAACATCTGTAAGCAAGGATATAATTAAACATTGGAAGCAGTACAGAAGTTGCTTCACATTTGTTCTACTGAAATGGTCCCAGTAAACTTCTATATAATACTTTTCATCTCTCAGTATTTGAGAACTTGACTGTAACTGTTTCTATACCAATTTTGACTAAATCAGATCAATGCTGTGCATGGTTAATTGATAGTTCCTGGTACATCCGTATAAATATGTTAATAGTATTATGGTTGAAGCTACAATGGGAGGTTTGTAAAATATAGAAAACTACAAAAAAAAAGACATGCTAATGGACTGGACATTATCCTTTCATCTTTTATTCCTGTGAGATTAAAATATAGTGGTCGCAAAGCTTTGCACTTCTGTCCTCAGGTATCTCTTCAGCTCTCACAGTTGAGTCATGTAGGAAGAATGAATCAGAGCCCTGAGCTGCTCGAGTTCACCATCCAGTGCATGAGCACGTGCTGCAAACAGAAATTCTTTGCATCTCTACCCATCTGTGAATAGCATCAGCCCAGAAGTAGATACCCCAGTTGTCCAGAGAATGGTAACCTCTAGCAGAAAGGCAGGAAGAGTGCACAAATGTACTCCTCAATAGCATCTGCAGGAGTTGTCAGAACCCAGGCTAAGTGCTACACCCCCCAGAGGTGGTGAGAATTATTTTCCTTCAAAAAGAAGAGTAGGAACGGATTCAGAACATTATCCCACGTATATGCCCATGAAGGAGCATCCACAGAAATGCTTGGAATACCTGAATCATCATGGGTTAAAATTAAGGAGGCTCAATGGAGCCTGTGACAGAAGGAACATGGCCATGCTACCAGGATCTCAAAATCTCTTTGTGACTAGGATCCAGGGTCAATCTTCTAAATAGTTTGCTGTTCTTCGGGAAGATTTTGTCATGTCGTTTTTCAGTACTGCGGCTGTACTGTGGAGCAGTGGAACTCACTGTGGAATTCACATGCAAGTGTTTTAATTGAGAGAGGAGCAAGTCAGAGTAGGAACAACCTCTTAACGTCCAGACCCCCGTTTGGCCGATCTGATCCCTCTGCAGTCTGCAGACTGCGATGGAGAGTTCCCGCAGCACGAGCCTCGTGGTGGATGTTCTGTCTCAAGCACTGACAGCTTTGGCTTATGTCTAGTTGGTGCTCCCCTTGAGGGTGGAGAATCCATTATATCTGCTGCCTTACAGGTACTTTTTCCATACCTCTGTGATACTGCTATGGTGAGTTACAAAGGCGATTTTGAGAAATTTTGCAATATCCCATTGTATCTTGTCACATTTCATAGAAATACTTTTCTCTCTCATACGTGTCATAGAAGTTAAAAGGACAGATTTCACAGTGCCCTGCTTTCACCAAATTTGAGTCTTTTGAACAGATTCCCATAAATTTGCTTAGCCGTTCAGATTATTTTTTTAGTTCTTCCAACATTCGTTGCCTCCTTCTACAGATCAAGGGTTTTCTTCATATATTACTGGCTCTCTGGTTTTGAATGTTCAGCAGAGGGCAGAATTTCCCACATTATGAACTCCCCAATGTAGAATCCATTTGTCATTAGGGTTGTTTATTTAAAATGTAAGATTTACAATGTAATGGTGACTGGTTATAAAAAACTATAAATTATCATTATTAGTATATTACTTTTTCCTATGAAATTGCAGATAAAATATAATATCAGCCAATGTTAACACTACACTTCCCAGGACTTGCAACTTATCTTGTTTAAAGAGAAATGTGTAAACATTTTGTTGATAAGATTGTAGTAAATATAACTTCCTGTACAGCTGAAAGAGCTAGTTTGAGACATTTAACGTAAACTACACGATTGAGGCCTCCTGTAGTTGCCATATTGGGAAAAGAAGGTACAACTGCTGAGTTTGACTTCTCAATATGCCCTTCAAGAAAAGCTTTATTTCATAGTGATTGATCATGCAAATACTCACATATGAAGCAGATTTTTAGTTCAGAGAAAATATTCATGCAGCGACCTGTTTCACTTTATATGAATTAAGCTACCTACAGTTGTGTGTTTCATGCAATCCGCAACTATCCAGCAAGGCTTAAACATCTTGGGACAGAATAGCTGAGCAGGATGTGCTAAATATTTCACTCTTTTTTTTTTTCCTCTTTTTTGCCAGTATGAAGAAGGGAAGAAACGAAGGAAGCCCAACTACAGCAGTGTGGATCTCTCTGAGGTGGAGTGGGAGGACAGAGATGATGTGGTAAGTGATATATTTTAAAACACTGTCAGAGACTGTCTTGTATCCCACTACTGTACCTGGAAGCTGTTCAAGCAGTCGGCAGAGAGGTAAGCTGACCATGCACAGGAAGGGAAGGACAATAGCCCCTTTCTGCCTCATTCAGAATTCTGTTACCCTCCTATTTTGTGTTGATTCTCCCTTACAGAAACATGCAGATACACACATGCACACAGACTCTTGGTATGGTCAGTAAAACTCATTGTGCAGCTTGTGTTCTCCATGCATCCCACCTGATACCTTTGCAGGATAGCAAAAACAGTTTTAGAGAAGGAAATAGAGTATCTGTTTAGAGTTGGTCTGCACATCTGCTGAAATTCAGAAATAAATCAACGTCTTTAACTTCTGTCTCTGATATCCCTCGTAATGAAAGGTATGAGCCCTGATTTCCCTGTTGAACAAAATCAGAAAACATCAGATGAACAGATGAATTCGGTACTTAAAACTCGATTCAGGTCACACGCATCAAAGATTCACTCCCAACTCCTAATTTCAGACATACGGGTAGTTGCAGGACCACTCATTCTCTGTTACCTATTATGCACAACGTTCTCCCACTAAACTCATTTTTCAGAGCTTCATCTACTCACTAGTTTGCTTGTCTTATTCTTTCATACCTTGCAGGCTTGGCCTTCTCTGCAGTACTGTATCAAAAATTTTCCGTATGTCCATGGCTTAACCTTTGCCTGGTCTTTCTGTTACTTCCTCAATAAATCTGATTTGTTAGGCATGATTCCTTTTGTGTGAATCCGCACTGACTGTCCTTAATTAAATTGTAACTTTCCAGGTGTTCCTCTTTCTGCCCTGTAATTTAGTTTTTCCCATAATTTCCCCGCTGCCAAAGTCACGACTGTATGTCTGTCTTTTTCATAGATGTTTCCTAGATCCCTTCTCAAATATCAGTACTGCATTAGGTTCTCTCGAGTCCCTTGTACCTCCGTTTTTCCAGAGAGGTTTTGAATATATCCTCTGAAGATTTCCATATTTACTTTGTCATGTCCTTCCAAAATCTGGGATGGATCACGTACAACTGCCCCTAGAGTCTTGTCAGTCTTCAGATCTACTAATTTCTTGATCCCTGTTCTGACATAAGTCTGTATTTTCTTTCTCCCTTGAAAAATAGATACCTACTCTCCCTCCCTCTTTTCCCCCACCCCTTTTGTGAACAGTGAATTCATTATGTTTTTAGGAAGATTCGTTTTATTTGGTGATAGATTGTCCTCATACTCTCCTAAGATGCCATCTTACCTCCTTATTTAAAGGAGGTTTTACTCCTTCTACCATAGCTTTGTACAGTTTTCTATGCAGGCACCATCTAAG
>JAUBNY010000965.1:5277430-5291451 GCA_032275445.1 Crypturellus soui | reverse complement strand
AGCTTCTCACTTTTTACCACGTTAATTTAAAAGTTCATAGTTTTCCAAGATTATAGAATGGTCTCATACTGTAACTGGAAGTAGGTTGCTAGCAATAGATTGGAAGATATTTAGTGGAAAAAGTAATAAGGCAAGTCACTAAAGTGAAGAAAAAATAATTTCTCTAGTGACCCAGTAAGGAAAAGATGGCAGAATTGAGGTTAAATTCATTTTTTTTCACCATGAAGTATATATTCAGCAATTCATTTCCCAACTTTCAGTAGCTGCTATCTTGATCACCCTGCATTTTATTAGAAATAGAAATCCTGGCTTCAGCTTATTACACTAGCAGGGAAAAAAATAGTGACTTCCAGCAAAACTTGAGAATATGCAATACAAAACACAAGAAGTTTCAATTTGGACAGAAACCTTTTTCTCATTAAGTCACTTCTTAAAATTCTGTTCCTATAATTTCTAGCTGAATGAAGTTTTTTTTTTCCTTAAATAAAAAGACAAAAAAAGGAGACCATGAATGAATGTTTTGGGGCTTGAAGCCAAATGAGGCAGTACTTATTTTATACATTTGAGAAGGGAGATGAAACTGCAGAAGAGCTGAGAAACCAGATTATAAAGCCAAGAAATGTAATCACAGCAAGCAAAAGAATGAAGAAAAGTAAAACTCCAAATCCCACATGCAGACTTGATCTTAAACACTACTGAGAGTTTGGAGGCCCTTTTAGTAAATCTATGACTTGCCTGAGGCTTGTGGGAGGAATGAGTCTTAGACAACTCCAGGCACCAATAGGAGAAAAATGAAAACCATGTTAAAGATAAATGGAACTGTTCTGTAAATGTTAGAAAGTAGATGGTTAATTAAGACCAGCTCTCCAAGTCCAAAACCACAAAACTTAAAATGGGAAAATATTTCCAGAATTGCCTGTTATGTATTGTTAAAAAAAATCTACAGTAAAATATATACTTTATTTTATACTTGCCTCCAGCTAAGAATTATTCTTTTACACTCACTGACAGAAGAGTAAGACTGTTAATTCAAATCTAGATGCCCCAGAATTAAATTTAAAGAGCTGCAAACTTTGCAGTTTTTGATAGGTCAGCCGCGCTCGACTTCATGAAAACAAAACCAGATATTTCACTGACAAGTTTTGGCATTCCCTTCTCTATCCTAGCTAACTCAAAAAGCCTGCAGACTGTGTTGATGTGACTATCTTCCTAAATTTTCGTAATATCTGACTGAATTGCCCAATCTGGCATGAGGTGCACTGAAAAGCAGGGAATGTTTATACTGCAAAAACACAATGTCCAGCATTGCTTTCAGGTAGATAAGTGATAGAAGAGATGTAAAAGTGCTTGTTTTGTCAGTGTTATTTTGCATTTTGAATATCCCTGAAGAAGGGGTGTGAATTAATTGGCAATAGTGGAATGTTTCTGTTGTAACGAGAACTCTGTCTGTGAAAGATTCACAGATGTGACTTACTCCCCTCAGGCCCCACAAGTGTAGCAGGTTCGCTTTGTGACTGAAGGTATCCTGAAACAACCCACACTAAATTTTCTGCACTGCTAACATTAATTAAAAATATAAACAAAGGAATTTGCTTTCTCCATTTCTAAATCTAAGAATACCCACTTTTCTTTCATATATTGCTGGTATAAGCGCTGTACCTTCTCATAGCAGTAGCTCTTCTCATCTCTTCCCTAAAGTGTTGACTAGATAGACGGCAAAGCTTAAGATGTAAAGCTGAGGATTTCTCAAAGCTGCCCTCGTTGTTCATCACCGTGAGCGCCGAGCCCCTCTGCTCAGGAGAGCCCTGGCCCTGCAGACCTTGCTCTGCTGCGAGACCAGCCTCGGGCTGTGCCGGCTCTCTAGGCAATTCTGCAGGGCTGCTTAGCGTGTAGCAAACACTACAAAAAATGAATTACCAGATAACTCGGAGATGAAAGGATTCTAGAAAATGTGTATAAAGAAACTGGCATGTATTTTCTTTATTTCAGCTCCGAAATGCAATGGTGAATCGGAAAACAGGAAAATTCTCCATGGAGGTGAAGAAGACAGTGGACAAAGGGGTACAACATATAAAATATGCTTCCCACTATGTTTACAGGAAATGGATTTTTTTTTTAATTTGACTTTTAAGATTGTTTACCATAATTAATTATGTTATTTTTCTTTTTCATGCACTGAAGTTAGACACTGCCTGTAATTTTGTTATTGATTAATCACTTGATCCTTCATACATTTCTTATAACAAACTTTTTTCCTCCCCTCCTCTTCTGACTTTCTTGTTCTGAATCTAGAAACGGGTATTGGTGATGACAAATGACTACTATTATACAGACATCAAGGGTACTCCATTCAGGTAGAGCTGACCATAATAAATGGACATTTCATCAGACTCATTGGACTTTCATTTGTACAGAGCTTGTGAACTCATTAAAAGCTCATCAGCAAAAGCTCACAATTAAATATCCCTGGACAATGCTGAAAATAGCAAGAAAAAGGAGCTTATGAGCATTCCTTTCAGCTTTTCCAGGGATGGAAAGTTTGTGCAAGCTCACACAGGCAAACTCGCTGTGTTTGTCATGGCTTACGTTTCATTAAAAAAATATTCAGTTGAGGTTTACATTGAGCAAAAGGCTTTCGCATGTACTTGGAGAGCTATAAATACTATAATCCATTTAAGTAACTACATATTGAGCCCCATTTTGATTTTTTTTTTCCACAACAAAAATGTAATATATAATGAGATAGAATTTCATTTCCAATTTGAGGTTTGGATATTTTGTTTCTCTGAACTACCTTCAGTGTATTTGTATAACTAAAACTGAGTAAGTCAGCCATGTTATTCTGGCATGTGTCTTAGCATAAAAATTGAAAAACAATCCCTTCAAAATGTTCATATTTGAATTAGAAATATTCCATTATTAAAGAATATTAGCTGGACCTTATGCTTAAAGCAGGAGGCTGATAACTGCAATACTCAACTGAAATTTTCTTCAATGGAACCATTTCACAGAACTTGAACCACACTTCCAGATAGAGAAAATATAAGCATGTTTCTCTGCTTTCTGATGCATGTTAAAATTCACACTTGGGTAACCAAACTCGATGGTTTGTGGCAGTACCTTTCTTGGCCTATTTAATAAACAAACATGGGGCAACATATATGTATGTAGTGTGCGTTGTTTAGAATAGAATTAAATATTGCAGGAAATCCCTGCAATTTTTCATCATAGTCTGTATCTAGTTGTGCTGGGGCAAGAGTATAGATTCAGAAACAGCAGACACTGAAGTCTGCTGAAGTTAACACTGAAGTTAAACCGTTTGGAAATATGAACAGCAGAAAAATTACTCCGAAGTGGAGTCATGACGCTATTGTCACATAATAAATTCTTTTTCTCTCAGTAGCTCCATTGATTCCCACCTTTATAGGGTCTTTCAGAAGATAAGTCTGATTTAGAAAGAACCATTTTAAGGTCATGGGCGTGTTGAAGGTGCAGCTGAAGGATCTCACGCCAGGTGAACAGCTGTGAGATTAGGAGAGCTCTGAGATTGCCAGTTAGTTTACCCAAGAATATTGGTTTCCCCTCAGCACAAACAAACACTGACGTTTGTTGTAGGCACATCAGAACTGAAACAGCGTGGAAGCAGCAAGTTGAATAATAAATATGAGTGAGACTTTAGAAGCAGTTTTAAAGTTAATCTTAGTACACTAGCTGAAAATGTTAGCAATGAAAATAGCTCTGAATGTCTGTTACTGTTTGTAGCACAGATTTCAAGGTCTGCTTTATTTCTCTGCACAGTTTAGGTGTGGCTCTCTCTAGAGGACATGGAAAATATTTCTTCAGAGGGAATGTAACTGTAGAGGAAGGTAAGGTATTCTCTGCCTTCTCGTGTCACTTACCCAATGGTGGTGGTGACTTTTGTGGGCCTAAAACTTGTATGTTTTTCTGCATGTTCCATAGGGAAGTAAATCTTTTCTAGATCTTCTGCTTCATGGGATTTTTTTTTTCTCATTAATATTAAGCATAATTCTACTGTCTGTGAACCTTTGTTACAGGGACAGCATTTCCCCTCATCTTCCCTCCATGTTCAAGATGAGAATCCGGAGTTAATCATCTCTGGTGCTTTCTGAATGAAGGAAACACTGACCGCTTTGTAATAGTTATGGGTTTTTTTGTTCACAGGCTACATATAGGCTTTCAGAGCTATAACTATTTAGGCCATGGTCGAGAGTGATTTACATTATGAATTTTTATAATAACAGTATAAAGGAGAAAGAGAAAAGTATAAAGGGAAGGGAAAAAAACCTCATGGTTTTAGTTTTCGGTAAGTCCAGTAATAATATAAGAGAAGTCAATTGTGTATGTTTAATAGATAAATTATTTAATAATTTCAAAAGCAAAGGATCCAGAAGATGGAGGAAGGTCAGAGACATGGCTGGCAGTGTGTGCTTGGTGGCCATAGCCCATGTAGGTGCTCAGAGTATTTAAAAAAAAAAAAAAGAAAAAAAGCTCTCTGATATTAAGGTTAAGGCACTGTTTCCACTTCTGCTTCTTGGTTTATCAGTGATGTTAAATTAATTGATTTCTGCAGGTCTTTATTCCTCCACTATAAGTTTGGGACAAGAATACATTGCAATTCCAAGAGGAGAGGGAAAAAGAAACGCTGTAGGGTTTATGAGTCGTCTGCACAACAAATACGTGTCTAGATAGAGCGAGTGAGTGCAGCAGGAGACGTGGAGTTGCTCTTTCTCTAAGCCATTCCCAACATACCTCTGCCCTGTTTTTCTCAGTCCAGCCACACATCTTTGTCTGATATTTCCTCCTGATGTTTGAGTGTCACCGTAAATGTCACCATAGCCATCACTGGCTGTTCCATTCCTCTCACTCTGATCTGTCGCTGCCCCTTCACTATCCTCAGGAACTGTAATAGTAGCGCTGGTTGTGCCCCTCCTGGTTTTCTGAACCACCAAAGCTCTACTATTGTTTTTCGTGTACCCCGAGGTTAAACCCAGGGTTTGCATTCTGAACCCTGCTTGCTTATTGTCTATTGATACGTGTTTTAAGAGTTTTTAAAATTGCCAAAGTACATTTTAATTGTGCTATATAACTAATGATACAGTTTGTATTTACAAGCATCTGCATGGCGTGTTAGTACAATAAACCTATTCTGAACAGTCCTGTAAATTGTTGTTTGTATTCATGGACTGTGCACATAGCTATACTTCTTAAAGAAATAACCTTTAAAAGAAAAAGAGAGCAATTCTCATCAAATGAGAAGTCTGCATTTTAGCATAAGAACTTCATTAGCCAACTGAAGCCAGAGAATACAAATAAGACTCTTTGAATATTTCTCTTTGCTTAAGTTTTCTTCAAAACTCCAGAAGTATCACGAGCCATTTACATGAGCTAAACATACCAGCATAAAAAAGTGTTTCTTCTACCTTTTCATTTTTAAATTTGATTTAGTTGGCTTTCCTTAAAACGTATTTGAACATAGTTTGCTCTGTTATTTATTATACTGTGGTAACAACACACTTTCCAAGACGGAATAGTTTATGTTATGAAGTATATGTAAATAACCATCTGTTACCCAGACTGCTCCCTAAATAAGCCATTATTTTTGCTGTTACAGGTTTACATGATTTAGAACACCCTGATGTAGCTTTAGCAGATGAATGGTAAGCCTTAAACAAAGCATGAAATTGGTGTCTGTTACCCTTCTTGGTTTCGTATTGTTTGTGCCTGCTGAGCCCTACTCCTTCCGTTCCAAGACAAAGGGAGATCATGCTTATAAATATTAACGTTCTAATGCTTTAGCGCTGTGTTCACAGGTCCTATTGCAACACTGACTTACATCCTGAACACCGTCAGATGACTCAGTTAGAAGCAATTAAACGCTACCTTACAGGAAAAGAGCCATTGCTCCAATGCAAGTATCTTGTTAAATATCTATATCTCAAGAAATATAGATGGAAGAGATTACCCCCAGCTAGATAGTCCTTATATTGAACTTTCTAAAAATGAAAAGCTTAGTTTTACCAGTGATAAAGTGAGATAGGCTTATTGACTTATATCACTTCAGAATTTCTACGGGTTTTGAGATTTTTTTTCAGGTTATTAAGTGACAAATAAGATTTGAAAATTTCTAAATTTTACTGTAAAAAATATGCCTAAATCAAACATTTAACTTTCCATTCAGATGCTGTAGCAATACTGTGTAATCTCATAGTTCTGTCAGGTTCCATAAGTTAAACAGGATTGGTCTGAATCAAGTCCTGAATCAGATCCTTGTTATATATAATGGATATTTTGTGATTGTTTTAGGGAGAATATATATTACAGTGGCAATTCTAAATAGTGAAGAATAAAAAAGTGTACTTGGATTAGTGCATATTTTGTTTCAGAGGTTAGTAGAAATACCAACTTTTTAGGATTATTAGTAGACCTAATTGCTTTAACTTTGTATCTTGTGCAAGCTTGAGTTTGAAATAATGCCCAAATCAACATGTTTTTGTTCAAGTTTCCATGAAATGGAAAATCAACTCTTAACGTATTAATCTAATTTTTTTTTGCTAGTGCAATCAAATCATAGGTGAAAAATATAGTTGTAATGAAATACTATATAGTATTGCACAATAATTGTTTCTTTCTGTGGAAATTCTGAGTGCACATAAGAGATAAAATTCGTACAATAAAAATAATGCATATTCAGCTAATTTTTTTTGTGTGTGTGTACACATACATATATTGATATTAATATATTATAATAGGTGATAAAGAATTGATCCAGGAAGTTCTGTTTGATGCGGTGGTGAGTGCACCAATTGAAGCTTATTGGACCAGTCTAGCATTAAACAAATCAGAGTGAGTAAGCTTTGTATCATTCATGATAACTGTGATTGAATTTCTAATAGTTATGTTTAAGAACTGAAAGAATACCTAACAAATTCTAAAATTTTGTCAGATCATCAAGATATGCTTGAATTTTGTGATTCTTCTTGTTTCGTTTGTTCATTTTAATTTCTAACTGTATTAAAATGCATGAAAAGCAACTATTAACCAATTCATCCTAAATGCTGTCAATTTTGAATTCAATATTGAGTGTTTATGTTGCAGTGCACACTACTTTGAATAGCTGTAAGGGTAGCCAGTGCATAGCTAATGCAACTGTGCATTAACCAAAACATACAGTTCTGAGTACTGCTAACAAATTCTTCAGAATAACTGAGGAATTCATTGCATAATTGACACAAAAAAGTAGTTCATAATGTGTAATTTGTCCAAGAAAAAGGTATATGCAGAAGAAGTTGCATTGGTAAAATATAATTTTAGTCCTTCTCTAGTTTTCTAGTGCTAAGGAGGATCTAGGTTTCTGTTACAGAATAATGGAATATTAGCTAGTCCTTACAGAGTCACTAATTTTTACCTAATTCATTTACGTCCTGACGTACTAAAAGCGACATAAAGCAACATTAATCAAATGTTATATGTGTTAGAGAAAATAGGTTATCTGATTAGTAGAGTTTCTATTTGATGCTATTGTTGAAAGGCAGTTCTGGAGATTTTCCCGATTACGTTTTGTTAAATTGGAACCATTTAAAAAAAATGAAAAGAACAAAAATAAGTGGCTGTAAAAGCACATGCTCATGCTGAATAAGTGAAATCAAATGTGGTAAAATCTGATTAATCAAACTAAGGATTACCCAATCGCCTCTAAGGAGATGAGAAATTATTGCATGTTAGTGTATTTTAGGCATTGATGAATCTATATAGATGTATAAGGTTTCCTGTAATCCTAAGGACAGAAGAAGAAGAATGCCAGTAAACAGAAGGAAGACAGCTGTGCAGATATCAGTGAGAGAGTTAAAATAGTGGGAGAGGCCACGTGCTGAGGACTGCAAGAGGGCTAAGGCTGTGGTCCCTGGTTTTGTGAACATATGATATCTTAGCATAGACTAGTCTTAAAGCACCTGAGTACTGGGAACAGCACAGCTTGGGATATCTGCCGCATTTTTGTAATAGACTCTTGAGACTAAAGCTTAATTAACTCAATTCTAGCTTGGTTTTGCTCCTATGCATTTAGACTGATGAATTTTGCACCTGTGAATCCAAGTGTGGATGCACCATAGAACTACATGTGGCTGCAGCACACCTCTTTATGCCATGGCTTTGGTGTGGTTTCACCACATGAAGCCTACCAAATTTAGTGTTTTGACTTTTGAGTATCTTTCAGCCTAAACAGCACTTAACACTGCTTGTTTGCCAAAGCCAGCATGAGTCTAATTTAAAAAACAACTTTTACAAAAATGTAAAGAATAAGAGAACTGTACTTGAAGACAGACTTTCTCAAAACTGGGTATACTGGTACTTTCTGTGAGTAGTAAAATAGCTTTATCTGTTTACTGTCTGTACACGTTATCTTTGCTCGTGTTCTGCTCCATTTCAGAAACTCTGACAAGGGAGTGGAAGTTGCCTTCCTTGGAACCCGGACTGGCCTATCTCGTATCAACCTGTTTGTGGGGCCAGAACAGCTTACTAATCAGTAAGTAACAAAGCTATGCTTGGCAGGCATTTGTGAAAACAAGGGAAAAATATTGCTTCTAGAAAGCTCATCCTTGGTTTTATAGGTTTTTGCAGTGAAATACGTAGAACAAGTTAGAATGTTTTTTATAAGATCCTTTAGCTTCTTTCTTCAGCTGCAGCTCACATAAGAGTGAACTATTACACACAATTATTTTTCTCTCACCTTCCTGGAGTTAGCCTCACATTTATTCTTCTGGGTAAAATTCCCGAGGTACTGCATCTGCAGGGGCTGTGGGAATTTCTTTTTATATCCTATCTAAAAACTAATACCTGAGACTCTTCAGTGATTGTTTTCATTATTGATATGGAATCATTTGTTGAAATAATACCAAATCACAGAAGATGATTGGATGAAAGTATGGTCAGGAGCAATCTATCACCTTTCCAAAGATCCCCATTTGTGTTTTGGAGAAGGTGCAATGTAGTACAGGTACATGTTTCTTAAAATGGAGGGATATAAAATAAGGTCCCTTAAAAATAAAAAAAAGAGAGAAAAAAAACAAAAAAAAAAGAGAAAAGAAAATGAAAAAAGAGAGGAAAAAAATGCTGTGGATATTTATGATAAATCTAGTTTATGGAATGTACAAGGATATGGTACTTTATCTGACCTCAAAAAATTGTGGTAATTACAAGCAGCATAAAAAATGTGATCAATAGAATTAAAATGTGTTAAAATGGAAGAGTAAACCAGAGCAATGGCATGGGACCATATTTTTCTCCTTCACATTAATCTGAAGTTATTGGAGGTTGAAGTATGTTGTCTACTACCTTCCCTTGAATATTATTTGGAAAGTGGAAAGTTAATGACATTTTTCTTGCTTGACAATGGAAGCCAGTGACAGCAGACTACAATTTCTCCAGTATCTTTTCCACATTGCAAGAAAGAAAAAGATTTATTAGAGTAAGCATTTTTACTTCACAAATCAGTACAAATGTGCTTCGTAATATGTAATTAGAAGAACTATATTTTTTACTACTTTTCCATCCCTCACATAAAAAAACATTGCAAGTGTGTCACAAATAATTACTAGGTGCTTAACCCTTTTGTTGTACAAATGATATAGAAAAAAATATCTATAGTTATTTTATTTTCCCAAAGATTGAATTTTGTTTTGCCATGTCTTTCCATCTAGCAGCTACTGTGTAGTATGCACCAAACAATAAGCATTTTCTTTCTCTCTTATTTTTCAAGAGATTTTCTGACAGCTGAAGACAAGGAGAACATTTTTAACGCTGATCATTTTCCACTCTGGTACAGAAGAGCTGCTGAGCAAATACCTGGGAGCTTTGTCTATTCAATCCCCTTTAGTACAGGTCTATAATTTTGTCATTCTTTGAACGCTAAGTCATATATAGTGCTGAAAAGATTCCAGATATGTCAGAACAGGAGTGGGCTCTGAACATAACCTCAAGTGTTATTATAAAATATGCATTGAAATTTTCAGTTAATTCACTGGTCCTGTGAGCAGGTGCTTTTTTTACAGGGCTCCAAGTAACCCCAAGATGTGGCATGGCAGTTTTCATTGAATGCTTGTATAGGTTGAACTTAAAGCCTAGAGTTTTAAACAAGAAATGTCCATCAGAGCATGTGTCCACATCACTGAGAAGCCCTACTCATTGTAACTGTTGTTACCATTTTTAGTAGGGAAGCCAAGAATTGATTGTTTATGTCAGCATTTATTTATTTTTTGGGGGATGCTCAGGAAGTTGCCGGTGACTGGCACCCTTTTGTCCTGTGCATACACGATCTATGATGTTGCTTGTCATATTAGCATACTTCCTGAGCACTAAATTCATGTGGGCATTTGACTGTATTTCAAATTGAAAAATACAGCTGGGTTTCTTCATTCTGTAATATGTTATTTCAATTTGAATATCCTTTCCCTTAATACACCCTGCAGAAACAGCAAACAAAAGCAACGTTGTGACAGCTAGTACTGCTATTCAGCTTCTGGATGACAGAAAATCTCCAGTGGTTGCAGGTAAAATAGCTGTGGTTTATTTATTTTTCTTCATTTTTGGAAGCCATGTATCAGTTCATCACTTTTTCTTTTAGGCTAGCAAAAGTTTACAAAGAAACACATGTTTTGAGGGGAGTGGAGGAGAGAAATATGCTGTTGCCCCTATAAGGTTGAATGCCTTCATACGGAGGACCCTTCATGCCTCCTCTACATAGAATTTTATCCTTTATTAGTTGGCTATCCAACTCCCTGTAAGCTTTGCAGTTTGATTTAATAGAAATAACATCCATTATCAGAGCAGCTATTTTTGATAGAAAGTCATTCTGTATTGCCATAAATCAGAATAAATTACGGTAAGCAAAAGGATCTACCATAAAGGACGTGTAATGGTTTCACACAAGCTTCAGGTTTGAAAATCCTTTCATATAAAAAGTGATTTGAAATATGAAGTTTGTCTAGGTTGTCAGAACTGTGATTTGATTAGAGAATATAAATCGGAAAGTTAAGGTTTTCAGTCCAAGAACTAAGAGTACGTCAGTATCTAAAGACTTAAAAGTGAAGTTTGTCAAATACATATTAGATACAAAAGATACACTTTTAACAGTTAGAGTAGTTAATTGGTAAATTGTCAGATATTTCTCACTCAGATGCTTTTCTGAACAAATTGCTTTAGTTACCAATAGTTACTGACCTTGAAGAAGGAATTAATTCAGAGAAGCTTCAAGGCTTCTTATGCAGGAAACGAAACTCTCTTATCACAGGGAAAATCAGGTAGCTAACGCATGAAACAACGACCGTCCTATTTTTCTCATGGTTAAAACATGATTTAAAAAGTTGTAAGACCGGTTAACACAATTCTGAAAGAGCAAGCATATGCCAGGTAATTGAGAAACCTCTAATCTGTTTCTTCAAACTGAATATTTCCACTGATAATAGTAGATTTTACAGTGTCAAAAGAAAAGCACCCTTCTGACTCCAATTTATGTGAATAACATTATACACAGCCCATTGAACTCTTCTGTAATATAACAGGAAATCTTAATTATGACTTCATACTCCTCCTATTAAACCGTCAAATAGCATTTATACACAAGTGTCAACCTTGGTGTGTGCAAATTGTTGAAGATATAATTAAGACTTTTCATTGTGCAATGAAAAAAATTGACATGTTATTTCCAGAATGAGCCTTTGTCAAAAGGAGTTAGAAAAAGGTTCCTCTTGAAGTTCATTTTATCATCATCTGTGAAAATGCACAGGGTTAGGAGGATTTCTTCTTTCCTTGCCAGTGTTTGTACTTGGGTATTTGCTTGAGGATGGGTCACTTATAACTGACTCTAGTGCTCTAGCAACAAGCTTTGTATTTTTGTAGTAACCGTAACAGAGGGAGGCGGATGTTCCTTCTCCCAGTTCCCTAGAGACTATGTTTGGTATCAAGCATTTGAAATTACATGCATCCCATACTTTCTGTCTAAAGTAAAGATTAGGTCTTCAGAGATTTTTAATATTGAGCAACAGTTTTTTCATAGTATTTATAAATGCATAATGCCATGAAAAATCTGAGCCCTGTGTATTAACATACCTAAGCACACCAGGAGCTTTTTACTCTTTTGTTTGTAACCTTTAGAAACTGTGCAACAGAGATTTTTTCAATGCAAAGAATGCAGAAAGAACTTCCTTGAATAGTTTTTTTTCCATCCCCCATGCATGATCTGAAGGTTTTATTTTTTTCCCCAGCATCTGTGTGAACTGTTTTGCATGAAAGTATTAGTAAGCCACAGCCATTCAGAGACAAACAAGTATGTGCATTATTCGTGTCCTCTTTCAGCTGGAGATCATAAGTGCGCCTTGTCAGTCTTTCTTTTTCCATCAGGAAACTTGAAACAAAGTACCCAATATTCAGCTTTTTTAGGTTTTTAGTAGAAGGTTGACATTATTCTATTTTAAGCAAAATGTATTTGAAAGTAGAAACTGGAGCAGTGGCAAGTCACGAGAATTTGAAAATTAACCAGATTTGAGAGACTAACGTAGAATTTTCAGATACCTAAATCAAAGTCCAAATTTGTCCAAAACATACCATTTTAATATGTGAAATTAATATTTCTCTTTCATATTTAATGAAAATGGATTGCAAAAAAAATAAAAGCAGGCTGGGATGGAAACATTTGGTGTGAAATCATTCTCTTCCTGAAAGAACTTTGGCTTAGAAAACTGCACCTGAATGCTCTTTTTTCTAGATGACTAAAAGAATTTCAGATAGGCAGAGAGAAACAAGAACATGATAATAAGATGTAAACCTCAGTTAGACCTGTCTGTGAGGAGGAAAAAATAGTTAAAAAAAAAAAAAAAACTTACTACAAAATCTGCACTCTCTTATATTCCTGTGTAAATTATTATTATTACTATTTTGTAGAAAAACATGGATTATAACAAAGTTCATATTAAAAACACACTGAAGTTTACTGTGAGTAGGGAATACTCAGCTCTTTAATCTAGGCAAGGAATTTTAAAATCAGTGAATATCCAAACTATTGCTGCAGAGAATTTAAATGCCACTGCTGCTGTTCTACCATTTGTAGCTGTTAATAATGAGTCCTGTTTGTTTCAACTGAGAGTTTTTTTTTTTTTTTTACTGATATGAATGCAAATTTCTGTAGAAAGCATGTGGCAGAAGTCTAAAATATTTAAGTGTAGTAGCAGCGTATTTATTAATACAGTGAGAGCTTAATTTATTTGCAGGAGAGTCAGGAACAATAATACAGATTTTTTGAAATTGAAGCACACTTTATTTCTCAAAATTCCAACAATCAGGTTCTTCAAACTGCCTATGTTACAGTGTGGGATGGATGGGGATGGAGGTGGAGTTTTGTTTTTTTGCTATTCTCTGTTTCATCTAAGATTGTAGAGTTGCCCTCAGCCTTAAAGCTCCATGAAATACCATGTAAGACCAATGTTTCTTTCCATGACCCAGATCCATATAGGAATTTTGAATCTAGGTAGCAGTCTAGTTATGAGTTTGAAGGGAGTAAGGAGTAGTAGTCTTACTTTTTTAAAGATAATACTACTCTAAAATATAGTTGGAATGTGATCAATATATTCTTTTCAGAAAGAAAAGCTTGCAGAAGAAAATGTTTAATAATTATTTAATATAACTGATATGAAAAACAGGTGTTTTTGTTTATTGCTATTGCCACCTATTGATAAAAACGTAGAATTGCAAAGAAGTGGTTTTAGCTTCCATGGTACCAAAGCATAAGGGAGGAATGCTTCCTTTTTATTTAAAGATTTCCCAGCAAAATACTTTAAATATAAACAATTTTGTATTGTAAAATGTATTTATTGAAGACAAAATTATTACATAAAAACGACTAAATGAGTGTTCCCTGCACAGAAAGCTTTCTGTGGTATCTGCATCAAAATCAGGTAATAGTTTAGTCTGACCTTTTTAAAAATCTCAAGAGCATTACCAACAAAGTTGCT
>JAUBNY010000965.1:5256165-5275889 GCA_032275445.1 Crypturellus soui | reverse complement strand
CTTATTATTATTAAAAAAAAAGGTTCTTCATTCTCCCTTTTTATTTATTTATTTTGAGGGGAGAAGTCGGTATGTAAGTAATTGTATTGTGTTACTTTAAAACTCTGTTTAGATTTTTTCTGAGTGGATTTTTCATGCAGAGATCCTATGACATACCTTAAGAAAGTGAAGTCTAATAATTTGCTCATCTTCCAAAGAAAGGGGAAAAAAAAGTAGTTTAAAGTAATGCTATTTCTAGGAATGACAGATATTGTGAGTGTTAACAAATAGTTAAATCCATTACATTACAACACTAGAAATAGAAGTAAATATATCTAAGTTGTTCTGTACTGTTTATAGTTCTTGTTTGCTTTTTTTGCCAGATGTACTGCTTTTGTGTTACTATATTATCAAAGACATTCAAGCAAATGTCACTGCATTCCTGCAAAGTCCTTAAAAATATGACACCATCTATAAAATTGCATTTTAGTGAAGGCCTAAGGGAAAATGAATATGCCATCGTAATGACACACCAACCAAATGTTTGAAGCTTTCTAAAATAGATGTTTTCCTTGTCAGGCAAGACAGTGATTTACTTAATCTTAACTCCCCTTCGTAAGCCGCAGAAGATTATATTCAGCAGTAGCGTTTAGTAAATCCCTCAAAATGCCTTGCATGCTTTGGTGGAAAACCACTGGTTTATATTTTTCCAGAGCTTCTTGTACATTTTCACTATTATCTTTGTATTCATAAATCTAATACTGGTATATAAAGTAATGCTTTCAGTTTCAGGAAAATCAGTGTATTTGCATGGTCCAGCTTTAAACAACTCACTGACTTAGGTTAGGAGCCCTGCCTTGGTCAGGAAACGCTTTGTAGGTAATCCCTGGAGAGGGGCAGGGTCCTCCACAAAGTGCTTCCAAACATGTGGTAAAATCCTGCCCCTCTGCAGTGACTAAACAGGGATTTCACCTCTTTTTGCCTAATTCTTTTCTTGGGTTTTCATCAGCACTTATTCTCAGGGATTCTATGGCTCTGATGAATAGATTAGATAGGTGTCTTGATATGTACAGTAAATTTCCTAGAGGATTTTCATTTTCTTTTTTTTTCTTTTGAATGCTGTGTAATTTGGGCAAGAGCATTGGTAGCAGAATGGGTCTTATGGTTGAATAGCAATCAGATTTTAGGGATATTTTGCTAAATAATCTGCTGCTAATAAAACAAATAGAACAAGGTGGCGGAAAAACTGTCAGGTTTATTATAAATGTCAGATATTACTGTGCATGTATGAAGCTCAAAGCACTTTGAGTGATTCTCTGTATTTATGTAGGATATGAATACATTAATCTCAGATTAAGTACCAAGAATTAAGTAATTAGTCTCCCTCAGAAGAGCACATTTCCAAACATTGACAGTCTTCATTATCAGGCATCCGACAATGTCTCCTTGAAACTCTTCTGCAGAGGGTGGAACCTGCAGTGTGCACAGCCTCAAAACTAGCAGACTGCTCTGTAGCCAGTGAGGGAGAATTGCAAATCTTTTTGGAGATAGCTATGTAGGAGATGGTCCTAGGTTTGTTTATTAGGGTTTATATTTCCAACTCCTTTTCTCCCTAGTTGGGTTACTCCTCCATCCAGATAATTAATGTTGTTGACTGCCTTACCTAGGGAGCATGCAGTCAATTTCAGGTAATATAAACCCAGGCAGTATCTAGAGTTGCTTATGATAACCTGCACTTTGATGCTTCCAGCCAGTTTGAAGTTCAAAGCTGTTAATGTGGGCCTGCTTTCTGCACCGAGGCCTGGGTATCTTCCTCTTCTGGCCAGCAAGGACAGATTGGTATTTCTGCCTTCTTGAGCAGGGGGCTGGACTAGATGATATCTAAAGGTCCCTTCCAACCTCAACCATTTTGTGATTCTGTTATTAGCAAGCAACAGTTGGTCTTTTTTGTTAATGTTTTAAATGAGAGTTAAGCTATGTAAAATATAACTTAATTGTCTGCTTTAATATTGAAGCAGAGGGGTGCTGATTCTGGCTGACCATTGGGTTACCCAGGGAAAATGAGGATTTATTTTGATTGTCCTTGGGCAAGTTTGGATGGAGAGGCACATAGAGAAAATAAATATGGTTTCATTTGTAAGCTTTGTTATATTCAGATATTTATATTCAGATATTTAGGCCATTTTCTGAAGAGAACATTGGTTCTAGGCTGAAAATTTAAAGGACAATTTTCTCTATCTCCATTTTCCACATTAGTTTCTGAAAATATTTTTGATGCCCTATATTTGAAAGATTGGAATATACAATCTTTCTGTGTCTTTGCAAATAGCTTACAGAGTAGCATGTCCTGATGTTTGGGTGACTTTGTGGGATGGGATGCTTTTCACAGAGATTAAGATAAAAATACTGTATTTACTATAATACCTCTCACTAGATTGCTGAAAAACAACAAAGCTTTCCCAGCAACCTTTATCTGAAAAATAAATCTCTAGAGACAACTTCTTATTTCAGCAGCAGATGTCCACTGCTAAGCTCTGCAAATTAAGGGCACATCTGTGGGGAATCCCTAGATCCAGTCTTCCACTTGTAACAGAATGCACAACAAATGGTCCCTTTTGTCTATATTTTTAATGATAGTTGAGCTTTATATTTCCTGTGCTGCAAAATCAGTAATTTAAGCAGGTGAATCAGTAGTTTTCTGTGATGGCTGTCTCTTGTCAGTTTATCATCACAAATTATTAGAATTTGTAAATACAAACAAATTTGTAAATGCCTATAGTCTTATCAAAATTGAATGAGGTTTTGTTTTCTTTTGGTTTTGGTTTTTGGTGGCAAACAGAAAATTATAAAGTTTGCATTGGATTTTTCTTGGCTTGTCTTGCTCTATTCCCATAGCAGAGTAAACTAATGGAAGTATGAAATAGTTTCCTTTTTGACAGAACTCTCTATCAATTTACAGCCTTACATGTGTGTGAAAATCCCCAAAGCATCCTAAATGTGACTTGGAAAGAGTTTCTTTAAGTGTTTTTGTGCCCTTCATTGCCCCTGTCTCATCTTTTCTCTCTCCTTTATTTTTTTTCTCTTTCTTACAATAAGAAAAGTCTAAAAGATTTTTGTTGCTTGGATTTTTTTTTAAGACTGAGAAGATGTCTGTTTATTTCTTATTAAAAACCATTGAATAAATTCTGTTTTCTCCTGTGCTTGAAGACATCAGGCATGTGAACTTATTTGTAATGGAAGTTGCAGTGCTGCCACTGAGGCTCTTGGGAGCACTGGAGTTGAAAACCCCATCGAGGTTGAAGGTTTATTAGCGTCTGTCTTAGGACCCACAGGGTGAGTGGATATGTGCTCATTTTAGGTGGGTACCTAAAGAAAGTGCTGCGACTGGATCTGAACTTCTCTCTGGACCCATGCGCAGTAGATTCCCTAACTGGTAGATCCAGAAAAAACATTTGAAAAATATTTTTACAGTAAATGGGAGAAGAAAAAAAAAAGGTAGAAAATTTGGATTTCCACACTCTCATGTTTTTATTTTAAAATACATCTGAAACACATATTCCAAAGATCAGATTTAAGAGCTTGAATATGAATATTCTGTAAGAGTCTGGGCTGATGATTTCTTATGTGAAGTAATGTGTCCAACCCCGGGTACTGCATTTCCAATAAAATGCAGACAAACAGAAAGAGTTCCAGAGAATGAGATGAAAAAAATAATAATTTTGGAAAACTGGGCCTCACAGGAAAATTTGGAACAGCTAAATTTGTTTAGTCTAGGACGTGGAAGAAAGAAGAGAGCCTAATAATAATTTTGAAGTATTTAACAGTTACTAAAAAAAAAAAAAAGGGAGGGCAAAAATGAAAGTAATTGTTTTTTCATTTTTCATGTCTAGATATAAGTTGAATCTGAGATGCTTATTTTTTCTAGTCATGAAAGTAACTCCAGATGCCGGACTGAGTCTAAAACGTTGAGTTTCAAGTTGAGTTTCTTACTAAGCAGATACGGGCAAGGGTTGCGTGACTCCTGCCCTGCAGCCCAGTGCTCAGTGGAGGCTGCTCGTAGAACAGCCGCAGAGCTCAACCTTGGACTCCGTCTGCTGCAAGGAGGAGAGCGCAGGTCTCCGATTGCCGTGGGGAGGCTCCCTGCTGCTTCTCCTCCGTTCCTGCCCAAAGGGATACGCTGGTGATGTTTACTGGGGAGCAGGTTTAGCAGAGATGTTAAAAAATCTGCATACTGTAAGTAGTTGGTCTCTGCATCAGCTCCCTAGGCAGCTCCGTTGTCCCCATCACTAGGGAGGTTTCAAAACCACATGCTGCAAATGTCTTTCTGGGGTAGTCCAGGTGTTCTTAGTCTGGTCTCTGAAAGAGAGATGGAGTAGATACTTCTGTTGCTTGTCTGAAAAGTATTTCTAGGATTGATTTGAAAAATACCTCTGAAGAATGCCTCTTTCAAAATATTCCTTTTGTTCAAAGTTGATGGTGCTCAGGTGGTTTTGGCACTGGTAAAACTGCGCCATAGAAGTTTAGGGTGGACCCTTGAGTGAATTTAGCTGGATGTTTCCCCTGTGAAGAGGAGAGCCTGTAAACACGCAGCAGCATCACCCTGGTGCTGCGGGCAGCGCTGTGGCGTGCGCTGTGCGGCCGCAGGGAGCAGCGCTCGGGCCCCCAGTGCGTCGCCTCGGGGCCGCGAGGGCTGCGGGCACGGGTCAGGCGAGCGGGTCGCGTCTCCCTGACGCATCTGGCTGCACTGAGTAGGTTGGGGTGGACTGCAAGGTGGAAAAATTATTTTCAGATGTTTTCCTCAGAGTTCCTAAGTGATCCGCAGCAGTGAACAAGATTGTCCAGTTCTAAAGCTACTTCTGAATTGTATTTGTGGATATATAGCGCATTTTTAACAACCTACAAGAGTCATTTGTAATTAGTCTGCATTTCTTTCTGCAGCTCCCTCGTGCTGGATGTTGGCTGTAACTGTCCCATAGGTCCTGTGCTCTACTGATACTGCACAAATGGCCAGTAATGGGGAATGGAATACTTGGAAGTGGCTGTAGCAAGGTGAAATTCCTCCAGATGCTCAACCTTCCACTGTGGCTTCAGAATATGCGTACACAAAATATAAATACACATTCATTCATTTGCTTCAAATCTTAATTATAATTCCAGAGAATTTATATACATGTATATATGCGCACACACACATCTATGTAAATATATATATATATACATATATACAATGTTATATACATGGGAAGAAGCAAAGAAAAGCAGTTGTAAGTAGGAAGTCAATCCTATTTGGATTCTGGTCTTTTTTACTTAACGAAGGACTCATCATTTTCAAGAAGCTCAAGCCAAGGAACTATCAAATGGCTCTTTTTCCTCTGGAGTCCCATGCTGTCTTGCTGGGGCCAGGTGTTCCCGGTGGTACTTGGCAGTAATCGCAGCATAGGCGCAACCATAAACAGCCGCTGCCAGCATCATGAGGCACACGATCCCGCAGACAACCCCGGTTATGACCACGGTGGCAATCGCGTGCCGCAGACTGACGGGCCTGGGCTTCGGCTTGGGCTCGCAGCTGGAGCGGCCCTCGCCGTGCTCGCTGTGGTGGACGTGCTTGAGGGAGCCGCGGTGCTCGAGGCCGTGGTGGTGAGCGCTGGCCACGTGCACGTGCGCCGTCCTGAGCGGACAGGCGCCAAACAGCTCGTAGGGAACCCTGAGGAGGTCTTTGCCCTTCCGAACCCCCGGCGCGGAGCAGATGATGCCGTCGCTTATTCCTCCTGAAAAGAACACATTGCAGGCTTGAGCTTTGGTGAGTTCTGAGTTATCTTCATGGAAAAGGAACAGAAACCTTAAGGAAACATCTGGGCAGCTTTGAATTTGTGCTCTTTCCAGTTAGATCAAAGGAGGGTACGTACACCTTAATAATCATGTAAATAATTATTTGCCAGCCAGCAGTAATTCATCAGGATTTAAGTTTCCTTTTATAAGGTTAAAAGTAGAAAAACAAAAGCAAAAATAAAAGAATAGAAATATTCTGGTATAGAAATGGTATAGGAATAAGTAAATGCAAATTCATACAATTGTTTTTATAAACAAAGAATGGAAGCAATATACTTGGTAAACATATCCCCTTGGGCTTAACAGAAGTAACCCATAAAGTAGTCATTGTTCTGACACCATATGTGAATATTTGCCATGATGCAAAGAAAAATTTCAACAATTTGTATACATGAGTCCTTTTTCTTAAAAAGAAAAAAAAGATTTAAAGGAGTTCAAATGGTAAGCTTCAAAACTGTTGAGAAGCAGCTTCTCAACAGCTGAGACGAGAAATAGAGATTTTCATTTTTAAGAGAATTTGTTTAAGAAAGTAGTGAGCAAATGGGCCCAAAACAAAATCTTGAGGCTCCCTTCTCCACAAATGTTGATGATTTCCAAGGTAGATAGTAGGTACTCTCCTGGTCCTCAATAGCCAAACCCAGAGCCAGAATCCTGGCACCCACGGCCTGGAGGGTGGATATGGATAAAGCTCCAAATTCTGCAACTCTGGCCCTCCTATGGTTGTGAGGAACTAAGGAAAAACTGCTTGGCTTAGAAAATGGGAGCTCTATCTGAAGTGAAGCCTTCTCTGCACTTATTTAAGAATATTCGTAAAGGATCAATTGCCTGGCCTAGGTTCAGGAGAGAAATACTGAAACCTTTTACGTCATACACAACACTCAACACTTACTTTAAATTTATACAATGCTGTAGCAATATTTTGTTAAGGCTGTAGAACCACAGTACTGTTTTGTAGTTAGCATGTGATAGAAGTAGCAGCAAAGACTGAAGTGCAGTTTAATTTTTCTTCATGTGATTTCACATGAATAATTTCAGAGTAACACAAATTTAGAAAACCTAAGTCTCTATGTAGGCTTTTTTTAAAAAAAAAAAAAGATGTTGCTGAAATAAATCTGTTATGTCTATATCACTTCAATCTGGTAATTTGTGAAAGGATCAGGAGGATGAGAGGGCACCACTGAATTTCTCAATGTTCGGTTTGTTTTTGAAATAATCTACAGAACCTTATGCTTCTGGCACAGTAATTAAAGTTATCTGCTTGCCCTGGGCCATTACCTTCTCCTGCACAGGGGAGTGCCAACCCCTGCTGAAATTGGCTGTGAATGCACAAGGACCCTAGGCAACATAAATTTTATTAATCCAAAGTATTAAGATTTTAACTCTGAAAGGCCTTTGGTCTGTTGGGACAAGGTGCTCCCTGGCAGTGGCTTTTCCTAACCTGGAGGCTGTTGTCCTCGTGCTGCTCGTGTCCCTGCTCTGTCTGGGAGCCCTCTGAGATGCAGGCAAGAGGGGCTGTCTTCACAAAGGCTGTGTTCTACCCTGCTCTGTGTCTGCTCTACTTGTATAGATAGAAAGGCAGCAATTTGTATCCCATTCAAGCATCAAAGCCTGATTTAGAGAAGAGCAAATTGCCCTTTTCTTTTGAATTCTCAAAGCCTCAGTGTGTCTCCCAGCAGAACGAAAGAATTTCCTTTAATGCTTAAATCCTTTCTCAGCCTACGCTGTCTATAGATAGAATAGATAGAAAAAGATGTTATGGAATGATGAATGCTGATTTTCTTTTTAATCACAAAAAAAGACAGCTTCTGAAATACTCAAAAATAGATTTGAATTATGCTGTCTTTTACATGGGGCAAAATGACTGTATTGAGTATATTTAATAGCAGGTGTGGCCAAAAATATGAGGCTACTTTTATAAATAAGTTTCACTTTGTCTCCTATGATGGTAGTGCATATTTCTGTCAGGAAATGGCCCATTAATTTAGTACCTTTCAGATAACAGGAAATTAAGCAACAATATTTTAAAACTGTAAACATGTCCAAGGTGCAGCATATATTCTTAAGAGAATATATTCTTAAAATATTAAAGAGCTAATTAGTGGTATGTATTAAGCTGTGAAGAGAAATCACAATTCTGTGTTCTCTAAAGTTAAGTCAATATTCATGTCAGGATTGATATAAGCCCTCATATACTAGGTAAAAGGCTTCTAAACAGTATGTCTTGATTTCTAGCAAAAATCTATTGGTAGAATAAGAGCAAGTGTGTGTGTGTGCATGTGTGCTTATTTTATATATGGGTGTGGGTATACACAGACATGTATTTCCATATTGTATCTACACACACTTTGTGTGTGTGTGTATATATACATACTTCCTTCTCTCCTTTAATATGTTTATGTAAAGGTCCTCTATAATTCTCATTTGCCACCTGTATTTATGAAAGCAATTATACTCCAAGCTATGCATGTGAATAGATTTTAGGATCCTTATAGAATCATTAGGATTGGAAAAGACCTTTAAGATGATAGAGTCCAACCTCGTTAGAGGGGATGTTCTCACTGGTGACGTGTACTGACCACAGTAGCCAAGGAAGGTCAGTTAGATACTGGCATGTGCATCATATCTATTGAGTTCCTTACCTCTGTATAAAAAGCTCTCCAGCCAAAGTTTAAGGCCAAAGACATTACAATTACATTGCCAGGGATTATCTTTGAAGAGAACCACTTTCAGGTTGGGAAGTGACTCCAGCAGAACTCTGTCCATCTTCTGAAGTTTGTTGTGCCTCACAGACAGCAGTGTTATATTCCCCGTGCTGTTTCCCAAGGTCTCGGGCAAACGTATTATGCTGTTAGATGACAAGTCCAGTTCTTTAAGGTGTGGGAGAAAACTAAAAGTCTTGTTTTCTATATAATGGATCAGGTTCCTGGTTAGGTTTAAAACCTGTAGGTATTTTAATTTTTGGAAGGCACCTGGTGCCAAAATGGAGATGGAATTATTAGACAAATCTAAGATTTTGAGCAATGGTGTTCCAGTGAATGAATTCTGATTGATTTTCCAAATGCGATTATTCTGTAACTGTAGTATCTGAATTTCAGGAGGTAGATGGGCAGGGATTTCAGTAAGTCCTCTATTCTTGCAGTCTGCAGTCTTTGAAACTGGATAACAGAGACATTTTTCAGGACATCCATGAGCCACATGTATTACTAAGACGATGCTCAAAAACAAAAGCCAGTTACCTGTATCAGAAGTGAAAGAAACGGTAATGTTGTGAGACTGATTTAATTTTTTTTTTAATATACAGATCAGTAAAATAAGCAAAGGATATACAGTCTGATAATAAATATCAAGTTAGGTAATAAAAAGGAAATTTAGTTTTTAATTTACATTATTAAATCCTATATGATACCAAAATTCTTATATAATGCAGAATGAAGTCAGTGCTTCAGTTGTCCTAAAGTGAAGTACTTCCTACTTAAGCACAAATAGCTTCCAGCAGGCTTTGCCAGAAGCGAAGCCATGAAGCTTGAATAAAATGTTTCCTCTAAGTTCTTAAAACTATTATGTTGTAATGATTCACTCTCCATAGCAATAATAACTTTGAGGCATCTTGTGCCAAAAGAGTTGCAAGTAGAGCTTTTATTTTTCTGCCTTTTTCTTAGCTATGCTACCTAGAAAGAATTAAGTTAATGTACTGTTAAAGGAATAAAAAGCTTCAAAGACTTTGCTATAAAAACAGATAAGAGCAATTTTCAGCAACCCAGATTCTGTAGGTTTGTTTTTTAAAATATCCACGTTTATACTTTTTGTGTGAATTCGCTTATCTGAATGTTAGCAGTATTTCCCACAGATATGAATTTCTAAACCCTAAACCAGCATTTGTCAGGAAGCTGTTAAAAGATAAATGAGGTCACAGGAGTACTTAGTAAAAATTAGTATTTATAGTTATTCTCTGCTCCCTGGTATTCAAGTCAGCTTTTATTGAAGAAATAATAGTTTTATCTTCATATATTGTTAACAATCTTATATGGAAAACAAAAAAAATGTTAATGAACGTAGCAAAAAATCAAAGTTAAAAAAAGATCAGATGTTGAGTGATTCAATTTGAGTTTCTTTGACTAACAAGAATCAGAGTTCATTGAGAATCAGGCTGATAAATCCTTTTGTAACATTGTTTTTCGTATGCCTCAAGTCATTGCTACTATTTACTATGTTAAAGTAAAATAAAAATTAAAAAAAAAAAGATAGTTACTACTTAAAACCTTTTAGAAAATAAAGGATAAACCACTTACCTAGATCAAATCAAGCATTAATTAGTAAGAGGGATCAACCTCTTGAAGAACAACAGCATGTGATTATAGCGTTGAATATGACAAATGTACAAATGAAAGCTATTTTAAGAATATAACTTACAAAATATCTATTGATTTTCACTTTTAAATGAAATTATATTTAAATTAAAATTGTACATAATCTGAAATTTCCAAATCCTCTCTTGTAGAATTTGCTTGAAAACATTCAGCATCCATACAAGCAAGATAAAGCAGTATGTTCAGTTCATTATATTGCTCTGCAACAGTTGGCTGCAGAAACTGAAACACAACTTCCCCTGTAGATTTAAAAATAAAAACTGTCTGCTAAGGCAATATTATTTAGAGCACAGAATCATTTCGCTATTAATCTAAAGGCATCAATATCTCACCTTTCATGCTTGTTGGCTTGTTCTCCACCAGTTTTCGATGCAGATCAGTAACATACACTTTGCTCCGATTCTCACGTCAGATTTGTAGTGTGCCCATCCAGTTTCCTTTGTGTCTTTTTTTTGGACAGTTTCTGGCATAGAAGTGCAGCTATTTCTCTCGGGTTACTCCATCAGCCGTCAAGTTTTTTTCTTGATTGCGATCTTTGTTTCCACTGTCCATGTATGACTCTCAGAGGCTGACTCTGCCTCTTGTAATCAGTCAACTGGCCATGCACGGAGTGTCTGTCAACTCTGAACTGGACAGCTGTAGCATACAAATCGTGACCTGAGAGCCCTGCCTCTTCGATTATTTAATCTGCCTCAAGTGCAAGGCACAAAAATAAAGCCCCCCTCTTAAATCCAGTATAGTTTCTGAATTTGAGGGGATTATTAGCTGTGCTGTGTCAATTTTTGCAAGATCAGATGATTCTGACCATGTATTCAAATTATCCTGGGCTGTGACTGGAGGCAGTGGAGTGTATAATATCACTACCAATTGCGCTGTATGTTGATGACATGGTTTTGACAGTGCACTTGTTTGCTCTTCTAAGCTTATTCTTCCGACATCCAAAAAGATTAGGAATAGTGACAGGATTTTCTTGCATGGGAACACTAAACTGGTGCCTCGGTAAAAATGGCATGCACGCTTGTGTGGTCATCAGGAGGAATGAACAAACTATTTCTTTCAAAAATTTGGGGGAATAACTGGCAGGTGACATTAAACTAGCACTCCATTAATTCTTACGGTGATTGGACCTGTGTGTGACATCTTCAGTTTAAATCATTCATACTGTAGCAGTTATGATGACAGAGGGATTCCTGACCTGTGACTATGAAAGAACTCAAAGGTTCAGCTCACTCCTTGGACCTGCAGCAGGAGGAGATCTTGGGCACTGCAGCTGCTGCTCAGGGCGTGCTGTCAACGCACTGTGTTATCTGGGGCTGTGGCTGCTCTTACTGTGTGCTTTGCTCAATGGTTTCTGACACAAGACACCTAAAGGAAGAGTGAGCAGAGCTGAGCAGTGACTGACACCATGAAACAAGTGACACTGTGACAAATAAACATGGCTCTTCATCTGGAGGCCACGGGGATTACTGCTGCTGAAGGCAGAGCATATTGTTTGTGGCGCTCTTGATGAACGGCGCCTCATCTTGATACCAGATGAAGGGCTGCAGTTTAGTGTAGAGGAATCCCGTAAATGTGCACTCCTTGGCACCATCACCATATTAAATAGCTTCATCTTTCCAAAGGAAAGGGTGATGAGTTTAAAGATAGATCAATTGCAGAATTCTTTGCGTTAAGACGAAGTTAAAGCAAAGCACTGTTTGTTGCGCAGTATATTTATCTGACATTTACTTTCCTGATCTTCATATGTATGTGCACATACAAACACACCCATCTTAAATAATGTCAGTGCATCATTTTAGTAAAGATAGAACTAAATGTGTTAAGGACTCATCTTTTGCATCGGTAATTAGCCTTTTCATGACTTTTGTCAATATTATAGAATGTACTAGCATTTCTATATTTTTTTCCTGTTGTGATAACACATCTGAGTTCTCTGTGGGCTCAAAATTCTGTTTTGGTTCATGAATTCAAAGAGCTGCTTTTTTAAGTTGTTCCTTTTTTAAGAAGTTTTGCTGACCAGGTGGATTTGCAAGCTCTCAAGGCAGTTTATGTTGTCAGATGGAAGCCTTAAAAAATGTCCCTCAACCACCTCTCTTATTTTTGGTAATCCTTAGCTGCTACAATTGTATTATTTTTAGCACTCACCATATTAAAGAGATGATCACAGTACAAGGTCATTGAAAGTCAAACACCGTGTGAGGTTCACTTCCAACAGTAACACAGAGGTTGTTTTATGTGCTCTGAATTGTGGTGTAAGAAGTTATTACTTTCTTTTTTGTTTTGTTTTAATCTTCATGCTGAGTTCAAATTTGGAAACATATGATTAAATCTGTCGATTTGCTTTTCATGTAGATGTGGCTATTTTTCCCTTGTATTGAGATCTCTGAATACACATATTTAGTAAACAGATTTTTTCCCCAACCTATAATCCATGTCCTATTCCCATTTATTAGTAATAATGCTTTGGTTATGACGGAGAAGTCTGATGTGGTGAAAATTATAGTTGTGACACAGGTAGAGATTTGCCAGAAACAGAATAATCATGAAATCTACTCTACTTCTGGCCTCTTAAACAACCAGATGAATTCTTTTCAGTTGTCTGATGTGGTGCAGCAACTGTGTTATTGTGACTGCCTAAATTAACTTGTGCCTTGTTGTAACAAGATATGTTTCCCATTGCAGTAGCAAGGCAGACCAGTGAACGTCCTATCCCTGTTGGCTGGTGAGGGTAGTTCTGCTTTGCTGGCGTACTTTTTTTTACGGCGGTTCATTACCATTTTGAAGACAAAATATGTATTAGAGTCATCTCTTTTATGGAAGAACATCATGTGAATCAAACTTTCAGAAAGGAAGCAATTTAATCAAATCATTCAAATACACAGAAACTATTGCATTCTGCTTCCACTATTTTCTGTCAAGTCCAGGTGTTTGGTTTAAAAAAAAAAAAAAAAAGAGAGAGAATTCCTGTATATATGATTCCTTCTAGTAGATTGTTTTCCTTCTGTTTTTGAACATTGAAGATGTTAAAAAAGCAACAGTTATAGGGAAATCACATGAGCATTAGCTAATACTAATGTATGTCTCCTGCTTAGTAAACTGTTGCTGAAGACTCTAGATGCAACTGCAGGCCATGCAGATTCCTCTTGATTAAAGATTAGGAGAAAAATAATTCATGTGAGATATCCCATGCCTCTCTTGTTTAACCTCCCTTATCATCCCCCCATTCTGCATCATGGAAAAAGATTTTGTTTTTTTCCAGCTATGACTCAGCACACAAGGCAAATAAAGGTGAGAAGATACAAGAAACTCTTGAATTCCTCATGTTTAAATTTGTAGAAAGGCAGTATTTGTGCTCAGAGAGCTCTGGACCCACTCAGCTTGTGCCTAATAGAGTATTAGATTTTCAAAAGAGGACAAGAGTTGAAGTAAGACCAAGGAGTCCCTTCCTGCCCACCTTTCAGAAGAAAAGTCTAAGCCACTGGACCAAGCCAAATTTGGCTTGAGGTACTAACTGACCTGAAATAGATGGTCATATTTTCCAGGAGAGGTGAGAGTGCATGATTCTTTCTTCAGAGACTTCATTCGCTGTGTGGCATAAAGCCAGAGATAAAAGACATCAAATCTTACTCATCATATGGTGATTCTCTCTTTGAAGTGAGAAAAAAATGTTTTCTAAGTTTATAAATAAAGAAACAAGTGGGCAGTTGTGATTGTATTTTGGATCTCTGACTTTGAGGGCAAGAGCACAGCTTTCTTCTCTGGGCAGTGGCTTATTTTGCCTTACTTGGATACATCTGGTGCTTGTTTATACAATGCGTAATTATTCTCTGAAACGTGTTGCTGGGGCCAAAAGATTAGTAAGATTCATATATAATCTGGAGCCATGGTTACCTCTCGGGACAAAAAATCATTTAGAAGGGATATAAACTTTCACACTTACAGGCTTTAATCAACCACTAATGACAAGAGTTATGGAGAAATACCTTTCCCTGTGAGCAGTGTTTTTCCATAATTATTATTTACGGGCATTTTTACTCCTTCCTGTGACACCTCCAGAGGAGGCCAGGGTGATGCTGGAGCAGAGCGGATGGGCTGGATGCGCAGCCACCCGGCCGGGGCGTCGCACCTGCTCTTTGCCGTAGACTCAATCTGGGGAGGAAAATCCTCTTGCCACCAATCTACAGGTCTTTATGGTAGTCTGGAGATGTCTGTTTGGGTCAATCCTGGTCTGCAGATTTCTCAGTTTTCTACCTTGCTCAGGTGATGCAATGCTTTCAGTTCAGAAAGAAAATTGGTCAGCAGTTTGTCATGATGTAATGACTTTTGCGCAACGTAGCTTGGAGCTGGTTTGGCTTTTAACTCCCTTTCCCATAACTACAGGAGCAGAGATATATGAAGGTAGGAAGGGATTATCTGGAGATGTTCAGACACCAGCATCACCATGTACTCTACTAGATAGAGAATTTATTACACGGGATGCAAGCCTTCAGAGTGAGCGTAAGCACCGGGAACAGAGGTGCTGGATTACTTTGCCTTAATTGCCAGTTAGATAAAGTTGCAAGTAGGGGCCTTTAAATCAAATGTTATACATGTGCAGATATACTGTTACCATCTCAAACAGCAGCGTTTAAAATAACCTCCAACACTGAATGAGTTCCTGACCTGTGACAATAGTCTGTTGTGTGACTGAGCATCTTTGTATGTGTAGACAAAATGCATCTCTAGTAAGTATGATTAGAGTTAATTAGGGAGTTCATTTTCTTGTTACTGTAAATAGAAACATATGCTGCTTGACATTAGGTGATAGAAACAAAAGGATCAAAAACTAGGAACTGGAAAATAATGCCTAAAATCAAGAACAGGGTGTGCATGTTGTTTTCTTTAGATATCTTATATCCCTCTGCCCTCTCTCAAACACTTCAAAATGAGATCATTTTCACTTTCATTTCTAGACGGCTTGTTCATGTTTCATCAGAGGAAAAGGTCCTTTCCTAAGCTCTTATTTTGTGTTTTTGTTCTCTTTATATATATATATATATATATGTCTAAATAAAATAAGATTTTATTTTTATGGTTATAGCTGACCCTGGGCTCCAGCTTGGGAAGAAAATACAAATTTCCTGTGGATTTTGAATGGTTGCTTTACTGTGTCAGTTCTTGAAAGAGTTGGAAGGATTTTTCCTGAACAGCTTATATAATATTTTGAGGATTTTGAAACATCCTAATTTTATGAACAAAGGCTGTAAAATACAGTAAATGTTACTCCTTCTCTCTTGAGTTACTGCTCACCAATTGTGGTACCCAAAATTGCACTTCATGAATTCCTTTCCTACTTTTGATACAATCAAAGACCTCTATAGTTAAGTAGTTCTAATAAGTGTTGACAACCCTGCATTTGCAGTCTCAAAAGGAAACTTTTTTTATTTGCCTTATAACACACACATGAACATGAGAGCTTGCAGAAGTAGGGATGATATTTGTTACAGTTAAAATAACTAGGCTTTAGTATTTTCCCTAATACCTTAGAAATTAGAATTTAAGCAAGGTATGAGATAGCTTGTCCCCAGTACTCCCAGTGCACTTAAGGTCCAGCAGATACTTAAGTACTCGGCTGGATCACAAGCGACAAGCCCTGTAGCTTCAGTTTCGAGCTTCGGTGGAGCATCCCTTTTCTGCAAGAGAAGAGCTTGAAGTCAGTGTAGCTCCAGCAAGAATCTCAGGTGCATTGCAGCAGGTAAGGCGGGATTTACCATCCACCAACTATATATTAGAGCATTTGGAATACCGGGCAATAATCCTCTTCAATGTGGCTATGTAGTTATGTAGCAGTTATAACTAGCAGGCCTCTGAATACGAGGGATGAATAGAAATTGGAACATCAGTGTTCATTGCTAATGGGACCACTTCACCAACAGACTAAGGATATTGTAAGCTCTTTCCAGGAATTCCAGGAATGAGCCTGATACAACACAGAGTTTGCTGCTTTTCTTGTTTTAATTTGTTCCTCTCTGAATTTCTGTCATACCAACTGTTTTAACTGGTGGAGCAGCACACACAGAAAGGCTGTTTTTATTTATTTATTTTTTATCTGTAAGCAGATTTGGAACACCAAGCAGACATTTAAAATTTCTTTTTTCCCCCACATAACGTTTTAAATAAAGTCACAGGGTAGACAATGTGTACAGGTAAACTAGTCTCCCTTGAAGTTTATGCATTTGTGCTGTTTTCTGATTTGATAAATCCTTAGGAAACATAGATAATATAAATGGTAATGACGCTTCTGTTCAGAATTTCTAAAATGGGCCACCGAGAAATCTTTCTTGTGCAAGACAAAAGAGGAAAAAAAATCAAACTCTTACAGAGCACATTTTATTAATGAGAATTACAATACAGGCAAATCTGGTACAGATTAGCAAAGAGCAGTAACAGTGTATCCAAATGGAACTGGTTGGATAATTAAATTCCTTTAATAGGTACTGAAATTTAAACCGCTTGATCCCACTGACGTAAGCATAACTCTTAACAGTCGTGGAACTTGATTCTTTCTAAAAGTGTAATATGGGAGAGAATGGGGAGGATGATTAAGGATTTCAGATGCCCTGGGAAGAGATTTATGCAGGAGTAAAACAATAGGCACTTAAATAAAGCAAAATGTTGTGGCTATGAAATACAGAAAGAAGATTTAACAAAAATCCATTTATATAGGGGTGCAGTTATACCAGCACAGCATTAATGGAGTGTATTGACTGTGGTAACCTTATTGCACATAAAGGACACTAAGATTGAAATCTTTAAGGAAAATCACGTTTCTTGTTATTTGTGTTTCTTGTAGTACCTGTTCATATCTCCCTTGTCTGCTTAGACTGTATTTTCTTCCATATGCCTGTTTTGGTTTCCTATTTGTATACCTGAGATCACAGAAGGGCCTCATTCTATGTTTCCTTTTCTCATTACTAGAATGTACTTTTATCAGTAGTAGTTGTAATTTATAAAATACCTATCATGTATAGTAATTTTTCTATTGACTTCAGCAAGACTGAAAACAGTTTGCAGAGATGCCATGCAATTATAAAAAGGATTTTACCAAATGGCTGACATGTTGTCTGCTAGGTAGGAAAGAAAATGTTTTAGACAAATGTTTTAGCTCATAATATTGAGCTGTAGTTTTTGTTTGCGGTAATCAAAGTTGTTTTCAAGCTTTTAACTGTAGTTTCCATTTTACTGTTACCTAAGATGATGTTAGTGTGCTGAAGGGATGGACTTTCTGGGAGAAGCAAGTACATTAGTTGAGAGGATAACAAATTTATGACAGCAGTTGGAATGCCTGTGGGAAGGCATAACGAACAATACTGGCTAAAAGTAGGTTATTTCCCCTAAAATTGAGGCAACACTTAAATATCTGTCTCATCATTTTGTCTTCAGTGTTTATGTCAGAATTCTGCTTCATCACCAGTGATTACTGCTGACGTGTATGAATAATACTACTGTTTCCCCGCTTTGGATGTCATACAAAGCTGCTTCTGTTTTTACTACTGATTAATTTAGGGCATAATCTCAGAAGTTCCCAACCTCGCTGGACTTCTGTCCAAATAGCTGTAGCTGTCTTGGTCAAAAAGGGCATATTTTGATCTTCATTTGCTTTCATTTCCTTCTGCAGTGTGTTATTTTTGAACATAATGGCAGGGCTGACTTTGGTTACTCATAGTTTGACTGAGATTTTTTATCCTTTTTCCTTTTCAGAATGGCAGTGCATTGCTCAGTGTCCATTTTCCCTCCATTTCTGTTTCAGGAGAGTTAGAATAGATAACTTCAAATAACTATATTAGTCTCTCTGTTTCTGAAAATTCTTATTTACTTATTCTGAGAAAGTACGCCACTGCTTCTAGAAGTTGAACAAGTTAAGCATCATGTTCCTAGCTTTAGGAACTAGTCTTTTCTGTACCTCTGTTTTGTAGCATCAGTAAGGTTTTAATTACTTTCTGCTATAGATTTCCTTTCTCTTAACCAAGCAGGATAAGAAAAAGGAGAGGGCTTCCTTTCCCTAATTCTTTGATGTTGTGGGGAGGTTTGTTTCGTACAATACTTAAGTAAAATTTTGTTCTTGAAGCTACTAAAAGACGCTGCACTACTGGTGCACTACAGGCTTTTCAGTGGAGTAACTAGTTTAATATTTGCCTTTAGTTGGTTATGCTTTCACCTGCTGATAAGGGTTTCATTAACTCAGCTATTCTAGATTTTTGTTTCTCTGAGCAGCCTATTTCTTTTTTACTCCTCTCTTTGGATATAATTTTATGCATTGTCTTCCTGACTCTCCTATGCACGTCCTCTCTTCTGACATGTAAACGTGTAACCTAGGGTAAGTCTGAGGGTCGGAGGCGCTCCCCTAGGAGCAGTCGTTCTGAGTGATCCTAGTGCAGACGATAGATCTGAGGCCCTTGGTGCCTCTGGGCTTGCATGGCAGAGAAGCCCCTTTCTAGGTGCAGGGCCCTGCTGGGCGAGCGCTGCCGTAGTGACCTGCAGGAGCTGCAGCCGTTTACCTGTGTGTGTCCCGAAGCCCCGGGCAGAAAGACACCCCCCTAAGCCCGCTGTAGGGCATCAGCTTTGGACATCAAGAGGAAGGCACTGCAGCAATGGAAGCAGTTGTAATCTTGCACATGTCTTGGTTGCCATGTAAAGTTACCATTCTTGGGAGTTTTAGCGACTTGGCTAGACTAAGCCATAGCTGACTCGAGCTGCCATCGCTGACAGCCCTGCTTCGAATGGGCCGGGTGCTCTCCAGAATTTCCTTCTGAACAACAGACCCGTGCATATGCATTTTTACTATTTTAAGCAAACTATTTGTAAACTAAAACTAAATTATCAGAGAGAAAATATTTTGTGAGTTATTAGAACAAATTAAGTAAATTCAGTAAATCAGATTAGAGTTGCAAGTTTTCCATAAAAATGGTTCCCATGTGAAACTTGTTTTTTTTCCCATAGCTGTATCTTTTTAAGTTAAATTTTCTAACAAATGTTTATTGTGTAGAAATCATTCTTGAAGGATGTCTTTTATAGGGATCCCTGTGCTGTCTTCCAAATATATCCTGTGTTTTTTGCGATTCACAATGGAGAGCTACCTCGAAGAAGGGTTTCCGAACAGAGGCAAACATTTCTTTCCTATGGTACACTTTACTTCGGTGTGTTGAAACCCATATTTCTTCGCTCGGATTGCTGCTGTGGTGCCGAATGCTGTAAAACTAAATTATTATTTGCTGATTTTTGTAAGCTTCAGATGTCCAGATCTCTACTACTAGAGCTGGTAAACTCCCCGTGTGATTTTATAAAGTACAGTGTTGGCGGAGGGGAGCTTGCTGGAGGCTACTTCTGACAGCTGTAGTTTTAGACTAACATTTGATGATGATTTGTTTTGGTAAGATTTCTTATTTCCTAAGTTTTTGTAGGACAGTAGGCCCAGTGTTTTTGGAAGAGGGTCTTTGGCTTCTGGATAAAAGGCTCCCCATTCCGCTTTGCAGTTTTGAAAACCAGATCCTGCGTATTTTCTCCCTCGAG
>JAUBNY010000965.1:5236240-5246678 GCA_032275445.1 Crypturellus soui | reverse complement strand
GCAGTGTGTGTACATTTGCAAAAAACAGTACCAGTAGCCTACTACAAGAAATGTGAATATGATTTAAAATGATGCCTACTGTAGACCCTAGAGGAATGAAATGAATGAATGAAATTTCCTCCAAATTTAAAAAAAAATGTATTTTTAAACTCTTTGCTTGATTCGAGCAAAAGATTATTGCAGTTAATTTGCAAGAGGTCAGGGCTTCAGTCTTGCATTCTTTAAAAAAACAACAAAAAATGCAGGCTATTGTCATCATTAAATTTTTTTCTGGAAATTTGAAAACTCTTGAAAACCTTTGTTTGCCATAATTGTACATAGTGCTCTTTTTTTTTTTTTTTTTAACAAGTGCTTATATTTGATATAGAATTCTTATATTCCACTGATAAGTCAGGGATCAAATGACCCCGTGACAAATGATCGTATGAAATCGTAACCAGCAGTAGTTTTCAGCATGAAACTTGCAGTGGATGTTCCTACAGCAGTTATTTACTAGTATGCTAGTAATATGCAAATTTGGGCTAGACATGCATATACCTGTGCTTGGGTTTTGGGGTGTTATGTCAAGTATGGAGATGCGTTCAGTTGAGTAATGTTTGTCTTGTTATCATGTTGTGTTAGCAATATTTATGTGTTTTAAACAAAGTGTAAACAGCTTAAAATGTAACTGTGTGGTCTTCAATTTAATAATATTGCCTTTTTATTATAAGTCTCATCATTATTTTTCCTTCTGAATAATTTTAAATAATCATTTTAAAGGAATTTTAACATATTGTTAAAATTTTAACACACTGTTTTCTTTTATATATTCCTAGCTGTAGGTATCCAAATGAAACTTGAATTTTTCCAGAGGAAATTTTGGACTGCAAGCAGACAGGTAAGTTTTAATTTCTTATTTAATTTGTCATTGAACCCACAACGGCTTTCTATCTGTGCAGATGATAATGATCCACACTTTTTGTGACCAACAAAGCTGTTCTTAAAAAAGGAGCATTCAGTGGTCAAAAAACAGTGGGAGATCTACTGGTAGATCCAACATTTGTGGAGGCAAAGATAAAGATTTTAAACTGAAAATGTACACAAAACCCCTGAAAATTGCTGTAAGTCTGCTTAACTTCCTGTATCTCCAAAATAGCAAATGAAAAATACATTAAAAAAACTTCTTTTTTCTAAATGATAGTGCCTTTTTTTTAGGTTGATCAACACTTTCTGATCATGGTGAGATTCAATATTTTTAGACCAAGCATTTTAGTATTTTTTTGTGTTTTTAGTACAAGAAAATTTCAAAGGACACCGTTTTTGCTTGGTTACTTGTGAAGCACTTCTTAAAGGACACAAGAGTGGCTGCCCCTCATGCCCCTACCCCTGTGAGGGCTGAGCAGCCCAGCGCCCCCATGGCCAGGCTGCCTGCGCTGCACACTGTGGTGGGGAGAGAATTACGGGGGGTACCCTTGTGTCCTGTAAAATACAGAACCCATGTGAAGTAAGGAGCTTGTGTGTTCACCTGACACATCTACACTTCCTCCCTAAAGAAAAGGAGAAACTGCTGACCAAATTCTGTGACGTTTTCAGTGATAGCAGAATCGCGTTGTCTGCCTTAAATATCTATCTAAGCATCTATCTTCTAACACTCAGTGACTGAAGTGTGAGTTTGACTGATGAGCTTAACCAGGTTACTAAATCATTCTTGACATTTATAGTCTTTAAGAAAACTGTAGCTAAAATCTATTTTTTATAGAATTTATAGAATTTGTACTTATAGAACAGAATAATGTCATTTCTAAAGATTAAGAGATTTCATCCCTATTTTGAGAATCATCTCAAAGGGACTGCACTGTCCCTTGGCACCACTAAAATGCTGGTCATACCCCACTCCTCCTGGAAAATCATATGTTTCTTACTGTGGAAGATCCCCAAACTTCCAATCTGTAAGGTAAAGGATGGTAGTGATGCAGTGTAAATGCCCCCTTTCTGCAAACAGCAACAGAGCGGATTTGGGGAGCACATTTAACACTTTCCTGCTGTTACCATTCTTAGAGCAATTGCTGCCTTTGATTAAAATGTAATTGATACCAATTTCTTTAAAACTGTGTTCATCTTTAGTTTTAAAAGTCATTTATTGCAATCATTAAACTAGAAATGAAAATAACTTTTTGATTTTGGTGTCCTCCCCAGTGTGCATCTCTTGATGGCAGATGTTCTATAAGTTGTGACGATGATGTAAGTATTTAACAGATTATTTTTTTCATTTATACCTCCAGTGCAGAACAACCTAACGTAGATTATTGTGCAATGAGATGTTCAGACTAAATTAATCATGATGTAATTTGGAATCACTTCTAAGAATTATACTTAAATATTATGCTTAAGTTTCTACACTTTCTAAATATTGTGATATTTCATGACTAATTACCAAGATTTATTTAATTATGAGAATAGCAATGCTGTCTCAATAAGCTTAAAGGGTATATCATCAATCTTAGCAATCCTACCTCAAGGTCTCATTTCATATCCCCACATATTGTGACATTGAAGCAATTGCTTTATTGAAATGTGCATCCAATATATAGGTGCATATTTTTTTAAAATATGTGACTGTTTCATATGAGATTCAGACCACAGAAACCATTTTGGGTACAAAGGCCACATGACCTTGTAACATCAGCAGTTACAAGAATGGAGCACCGTTAATTTCTTCAGCCTAGCAGCTTAGCAAATCATACAGCAAACTATAATTCATTTACCAGAACCCTGTGATCTAGCAGAGGGAGGATACATACAGCAATAAATAAAATTTAAAAATACCTATTTGTAGAAAGACAAAAGTCTTTGTCAATGATTATGCCACATTTGGCAGTGAGATGGGCCTTTTTAAACCAACAAATCTTTTTCATTTCCAAATATAAAGACTCCTTTTATAGTTTGTATATTTTTAAGTGTTCAGTGAATTTTCATTTTCCAATATAAAGCAACTGAAAAAAAGGAAGGAGAGAATTCATGCATGGATTATAAGCTAAAGCTACATGCTCATTCGCATGATTCCAATCCCCTGCTGCCATTTGCATTTCAACACAGTTTAAGCTGAGCTCAAATTGTTCATTGCTCGGCCTCCTAAGCGCGTGCCAGAATCTGTTGAAAATCAAGGTCTGTAGAGGTGTAAATTTCATGTGTTTCCTGGCCTTTCTTCACTCTTAGGTTTGTGCCAGCTTACTGTAGACTTAATGGCCAAACTTTATCTTGAATTGTTTCCAGCACCTTTAAATAGTCTCATCCAGGGGTTTCCACTCAGAGCCAACCAGCTTGCGGGGTATAACCACAGGTAGCCTGGCTAAAATCTCCGTGCCATGTAAAATCTCTGCATCGTTTAGCATAAACCACTGTGCATTAGGGAATGAAGACTGAGCAGATGTTAACTCCTTCACTTGAAGCAGCCTTTGTGACTGAGTAATAACAGTACCTGATTCCTTGCATTAAGCATGCTCCTGCTCCAAGAACTTCAACTGTTTCATCAAAACAGGAATTACGGGCATATTGTTGTTACTGCAAAAACACTTTTAATCTGTCCTCACTGAGAAGGGAGTAGATTCTGTTAAAGTTTCCAAGAGGCAGCAGCAGGTAACATTATACTCTCTTTTTTCCTTCAAATCACGTTGGTAGTTAATAGTCATGTACTTTCCTAAATGTTCAAGCAGAAGGTTTTTTAGTATTACATGCATATACAAGCAAAACACAAACTGTTTAAAAGCTTTTCAGCTCTTTTCATTTGACACCAGCAGAAGCCACATACACATAGGATAAATTTAGCAGTAGTGTGAACCTTAGTCATTGAGAGCATCTAATTTTCTTTTTGCTTTAGTAAATAAAAAAATGACAGAACATACTATCCTTTGATAGGATTCTATCAGATGTCACAGATCATCTTGTTGAATCTGTTACCTTTCATAGCTCTCTCTTCTCAATGGCAAGAAGATATCTGCTGAACAGCTGTACAAATTTACAAATATCAGGAGCTGAAGTTTATGCAAATGGAATAGTCATGGAGAGAATTAATTGATTCCAAAATACAGTGGTATGATAGGTTCACAATTCATGGCAGATCTCTTTTTTCTCTATATCTTTTTGCTCATTTCTTCTTGTTTTCCTGATAACTCGCATTTTAGTTTAATTCTTCTGTTTGCCTTTTCATTTTAGGTTTTATAACTCATCTTACATTCCATTACTCTCTTATATACTGGAGTTCTGAAAAATACATAGTGGACTTGAACTTGATCAAAGTTCCTGTAATCCAAATGTGTTTTCAAGCCTCAGTCGACATTCTTGCTCTGTTTATTCTGGACTTCATGCCTACTCGATTTTACAAGCAGGGACTCCCCATCTGTGGAACATTCCCCTTGAAGTCTCAAGTTCACTGATCTCGAACCTTTGGGCAAACCTGTAGTGCCTAGTTCGCCTCCAACACCTGTGAATCGTTGAGAGTTAAACCTCTTTCATGCTGATCTATCCTGTGCAAATGCTGTTATCCCAGGAATTAATCTCATATTTGAAATATTCGTACTAAGGTATTGGACAAGTAACTGCACCCCGCTGTCCTTTGTCAATGCTAAATTTCATTTACAAAATGTTTCTTTAATGCAGTGCTGTGTAGAGAAAGTTATTTTTCTTACTGGCAAGTGAATGGATAAATGTAGTCCTGAATGAATGTTTTCCTAGTGCTAATGTTTCCAAAATGAGTTGAAATACGAATCCTGTTATCTTCACACACCTCCAAAAAGCTATAGGTCTGGCTCATTGCTTTAAGACTGTCTCTAATAGCCATGCTAAACCATTAATATATATTTAAATTTTGGAAAATGCTGGCAAATAAGTAGAGATTTGAAACATGACAGCTAACTTGAATCCTGACACTCCTCCCAAGTGCATGTAACCCATAAGCTACAGAATGAAGCCCAGCCTGTCTTATGTGCAGCATGCCGACTCTTCGGTGTTACAAGCTGTGGAGAAGTGCTGTTTCTGGAGCCCTGGTGGATTCGCTTCTCATGCATGAAGACTGCAAATTCACATCCCCTCGGTTGTGCCGCTCTTGGTTCTTGTTAACTAAGAGCAAAGAAAGAGTTGAGGAGGAGAGTGTCCAAAGAGCCTTTTGGTGCCTTAGCTCGTGTTGGAGCGAGGCTGGTGTTGGGCTTCGGGAGAGCTGCCGCCCCTCGCGCACCGTCTCCTCTCGTGCTGGCTCTGCACGAGCCTTCGGCAGCATCTGCGCTTTTCAGGTTGCGTTTGTCAGCTCCTGGCTTTCCGGCAGATCAGAGGTTGGAAATAATGAGTTGTTTTAACCTCCTTTTTGATAGGTTTTCTGCCACCAAGGGTATCTGTAGCTTAGGTTCCCTTATGAGAATGAATTTCCTGTGTTTGCATCAGGGAATGACATCCATTCCCAGCTTGTGCCTGGTTTGGGTTTCTTTGTTCTTTTTTTTTGTTTGTTTATTTTAAAGCTAAACTTCCTGCCAGCATTTCTTGAACCGCCTGTTTGGTGGCACGGAGCAGCACTACTAGGTGGCCAGAACAGGGATCAGACACATCTAAACGTTGCCTGAGTGATCAGGCTGCATTTCCGCAACATCCTGCAGTTACTACTGCAGGGGAACTGCTTTCCTCTCGAAAACTGCAGAGAGATTTTGCTGGACATGGAGAATAGAGTAGAAAACATTTTTTTTCCTGTCTCTGTTCAGCCCATTTGTGGTAAGAATGGTTTTAAAGTAAAAGCAAAGCCATGAGAATTTCTATGCTGAGAGCCCAGAGTTTTTTTTTTCCCCTAATGTCACTGAAAATTTAAGGAACAACAGTGAAATATTTGATGATTTAGACCAATATTAGAAATATATTAGAGATTTAACACTGAGATGGGGTTTTGGCAATAATGAAGGAAAACTGAGTGCTATCAAGATTTGAGTTGAACCTTATGTTTAAGCCGTGAAACGCAGCAATTAAAACGTTGCCTGTAGCAAGTAATTCACTGGAGGTTAAAATAGTGCATGCATGTATGGAAGCACTGATTTGGGTTTACCTTGTTTTGTACAATTTATAAGCCTGACCTACATAATGCTAACAGCCCTACCCCTGAATCCAGTTCCCAATTAAAAACACAATTTACAAAGCTTTAGGGGACCTGTGGGGCCTTTTCTACAGAAGTTTCTGGTCCCCTCCCCCTAAGAACAAATTAAAAAATATTACCTGGTCCCCCGTCGGTCCTCCAGGCTGACACTGTGTTTTCTTTAATACATCATTAGTGTAATGACACTGGGCTGATGTTTTTCTCCAAACACAGTATAAGCCATCGGGAGCAACAAGGGTTGATACTCTTCCAAACTCTGTTATAAGGAAACACTTTTAAGAATGGATTATAAAAACACTGACTGGGTTCTTTTTATGCTCGTTTATGGTTATCTTATATCCTCTTTTTCTATACACATCTTTGCTTTGGTTTGCATGTGTTAAATGCACAAAAATTAAATGAGATAATATCATACAATTTGAGAGAACATTCGCTTAAAAGTTATGTGAGCTGTTAAAAGAACTCGAAGTGTATCCATTTAGAAGCACTTGGGATTGAAGTAAACCAAGCAATAAAACTGTTGTATCCTAAAACTAAAACTTGAAATTATACTTTTATTATTTTCAGACAATTAACTGCTATCTGATAGATAACAACGGATTTATTTTAGTGTCTGAAGACTATAGACAGGTAAGTGAAAGATTATCATCTAACTTTGTCATGTAACACATTTATATAAAGTTGCTTTTTAGACAGTCTTAAAATGTTAAGGAATTAGTAACATAAGATTTAAAATATTCTTTGAACAAGGAATCAAAGTTGTCTCCCAGAGCAGCTCGGTTTCGTTCTGCCTGTGAGGCAGGGTCAGCTCTTGAACTCATAAATGTTTTGTTTAAAGGGCATTTTTGCTGCGGAAGTGTCTGTCTTCCTTAAAAAATCTTGTGTGGCGTTTTTACCACGTGGAAACGCTGGGCACGGGAAAGCAGAGGTTGGGGACAGAGGACTCTTACGTTCCTACTGCTAACAGTTTACAGAGTTTTGTGGGTGACTTTCTTTTTCTGGCATGGGTTACAGTTATGGTAGAGCACTAAAATTAAGCACTCAGTTCTGCAAAAGGGACTAGTACATCCAAAACATGGATTTTCTTTGAGGTCATAGGCAACGGGGTAAAAAGCGACCATATAATTGCTAAATCCTGATGAGGAAACCACCAGCATCCTCATTAACTTGTGCCTGAGAACTGGGGAGATTGTGGCCCAGCTGTGCCGGGATTTTCCGAAGCCGAACGGCTCTGTGGTGGGATGGGGAAGAGGAAGGTCCCTGCTGCTGCTCAGCCCCCAGGGGAACCAGGCCGGTTACTGCTCGGTTGCTCACGGAGAGATGGAGCTATCCAGAAGAGCTCGGGGTGTCTTAAACGAGTGATCAGAGAGCAGACACGAAACTCTAAGCAAATGGCAAAAAGCAAGCCACACTGAGCATTTCACTGTTATATTAAAAGCTTGAATTAATGCAGCTTGAAATCTGACACTTCTGAAGGTAAAATACAGAGGGTTTTTTTCAGATTTGCATAGCTCAAAAATATCTGGGTAACCTTTCCTCATGCTCCCGTTTTCCTTTGCTGCAAATAATTACATTTTGGTTGAGACTTTAAAAAGTCTATTAGCAAGCAATAAACAAGGCACATACATTTTTTTTTGAAACTATTCCATTTTCAGTGCGGTACCAGAACGTTAACTGATGAACAGATGCTGCACTGTGTCGTACAGCAATCATTCCTCACAATTTAAGTCTTCTTATTCTCAAAACTGAGGACTGAAACTGATTATTTTGTTTTACTTTATTAAATTTATTGCTTCCGTCCCTTCAGAACATCAAGCACACTGTGAATGTAATTCTAGGATGTACCCATAAAATATTATGAGCTAAAAATGTAACATTGCTTAAACATTGGCTGCATTGTGTTAGGAACAGCTGGGTTTTTTGTTGTTTTTTTTTTTCCCCCATATCTGTGTATCAAATCTGTATTTTCTACGTAGATGAGCAATGACCTGGAAATAATTCTCATTGTAAAATGATTTTGATCCAGTGTTTTTAAGCATCTTGTCTGGTCATCCCTTTTTGTTTTAACCAATTTTCCCAGTTGCTTCTGACTGGGTAGCTGATTTGCTAACTGAGAGTTGGATGTAGGCATTGAATAGGGTTAGGAAGAGGTTTTTCCTTTGGTAGCTTAGCTGATAGCGGCCGTTACTTACTGTTTTAAAGAACGTGGGGGACAACTGTTGGACCAGAACTAACCTACAGGTTATTAGGGTTGAGCTCTGCGGAGCAGCATCTGGGCTGAAACGGCACCGAGCACTTGTGAGCCCAGGAAGAGAGATGCTTGTGTCTGATTTCTCAGCTAAGAGAAAAACTGTGAGAATCACACAAGGCTGGTGGATGGCCAAGGAACAGGTGAAGTCTGTTTTACAGTAACCCCAGTGGCAAGATCTCCAGGCTGTATTGCACTGCGTATTTATGGGGTGCAGAGGAAGAGGTAGGGAAGTGGGCTGGAGGGATGTTCCTCACCTCTGCAGGGCTGTTTCTGCACTGCATTTCTGTGGAAATGCCCAAACCAACCCGAACCATTCTAGGAATTTCTTCCCAAAAATAGGCAGTGCAATTCTTCATCCAAATTATACTAAATCCTGATGCAGTAAGAGAACTAATAACAATTTGAGTGCTAATGGTTTGGGAGAGAGCTGGTATTTACAAATGGAGCTTTTGTGGATAGAACTGTCACTGAAATATCTTTATAAGACTCGAAACACAACTTGATAAATCAGGTTTATTGCTAACTAAAGTTATACTAGTCTTTTATGGTTTGGGCTTTTTGACATTAACTGACTGCCTATCCCATAGTTAGGATAATCATTCTTCATCAGTCAGCCAGGGCTATTGAAGTTAGTGTTTTTAGTCATATAAACTACAAATGTTCCTCTTGCTTCTAGGAAACTTTACACACCCGCATGTTTTGGAGACTGTTCCAAGTTTCCCCTGAGTATAAAAAGCAATAGTTGCTCTTTAGATGGAGGAATGCCTCTTTTTGGCTGGAGCAGGAACCTCTCTGCCTCCGAAGTCCCAGGTGCATACTTGAGGTCAGCTAAGTTCCTCGTAATGGAACTGGGGTTTAGTTCATACCAAGCCGATGGAATCCGTGCAACCTGAGAACGCAGTGCCCTTTCCCCCCATAAATTGTGGGATTTCTCCCTTTAAACAATGCAGAGCCCATACCCAATCCTTCTGGGAGCTGAGGCCCTAAAATAAAAAATGTCTTCCCAAACTGGAAAAAAAAAGCGCTGCACATGCAAGATTTTGGAATACCCTATGAATGGCTGCAGATAATGGAGTCTCTTCCACATTACATACCGAATTCATAACATGAATGTTTGTTTTCTCAGTAGAGATTTATTTTTATTAGTCCACATTTACTGAACAAGGACAAAATGGGTAATTCATCAGGCTGAGTGGTTTTAAGTATGAAATGACTCTGAATGGAGTTAAAATTTATAGGATTGATGAAATGTACTGTTCCAGCTCCTTAAGCAGGTCATGCAGGAATTATAAACAATGCTTTTTTATGACTGTTTATGAAATCCTTTCAAAACCTGTTTATATCTTTTTTGAGTAACGTTTTAATCACAAGGGTTTGTGATCAGATTAGTGTGTTTCCTTTACGAGCTTTAGGTTTGGATGGCTTTTATTTCTGATATTGGATGTTACATAATGTACCTCAATCTATTGTATAAGCTCTCACATCTGCTCAGGGCTAATAATGTAATCTCCATAACTTGCCATGACTAAGAATTCCTCTTCATTTTTTATATAGCAGTAGTCCTGAAAACCTATCTGTGTTACTGTCAAAGCCACTCTTTTCAGGTTCTCGAATATGCCAGTTTAAATTGCATCAATGTTGTTTTGCATTTATCTGAACTTCTGGTAATTTCTTGCATTCCTTCCTGGTAATTTCTTGTGTTCTTCTCTTGCAGACTGGCTACTTTTTTGGTGAGGTTGAAGGGGCTGTCATGAACAAATTATTAACCATGGGCTCTTTTAAAAGGTAACAATTAACTATACCCTTTTTCCCTAAAAAAAAAAAAAGAAAGTTTCCAAAAATAAAATAAATAAACCCAAAGTCATATCAAAAAACCCATGTTTGGCTGAGTGATGGGATTCTGCCCATGCTCCTGTTCCGTATGAGGTTAGTGTAAGTTGATGCCAGGCGCACTGAATGAAAGTCAAGAGTGTTGGTGGCTCAGCCTGCGGTGTCGTGGTAAAAGAGCAGTTTGTTGGTGTATGGTGCCAGAGCTGCACGTTTCTCCTGTTCCCGCTGTGCTCAGGTGGAAGTGGGATGGG
>JAUBNY010000965.1:5213491-5236140 GCA_032275445.1 Crypturellus soui | reverse complement strand
TGTGACTATTGACCTGGTGTTATCATCATGATGGCAATAAAACCTAATGATGATTTTGTGTGTCTATCAAAATGAATTACACATCCTATGAAAGTAAGAAAGGACTTTTCTCTTTAACTTCTGATTCAGAATGGGAGTTTTCATGGCTTTCATGCAGTCCTAAGAACATTTCCTTACCTGTTCATCCTCTTACAGTTTGTGTAAGAGCATGAGAACTGCAGTACATGCCTGTAGTACTTTTTCCTTTTATTTTCCCGTTCATTTCTAGTATATAAAGATGACACATTACCACTCCCATCAGTCACTGGATGTAGTTTTTGCGTGTGGGGGCGTTCACAGCTGCTCCACAAAGCGATGGCTTGTGCTTCCTTTATAAACCAGCTTCAGCTCTGCAAGGCAGAAAGCTTCTTGCACTGCCTCTGTGCATCACGGCCGAATGCTGGTCCCAGTAAACAACTGGCCTGTAGTGGAAGGCCCAGCTCTCAGCAAATCCTCCCAAAGGTTCTCCAAGGATAACAATCTTTTTACATTTATCACTGCATTCTTTATGTACCCTGTTAAAGGACGTGAAATAATACCTATTTATAAAATAGGCTGTGCGGTGAAAAGATCTTGTTTGTACAAGAGATGAAGCATTTTAGTTCAAGCAAAAACATGCAGTTGAGACCAAGGGAGGACACGTTCATTTGTCCCACTTTGTTGCTCTGCCCAGCGAGGCGTTGGAAGCAGCGTGGCCGCGGGCGCCTGGGGAGGCCATGCTGGGAGGGCCCCCGGTTTGGATGGTTGTTGCCCGTGAGTGCAGCGGTCGCGAGCTCTGAGGCGCTCACCGAGAACGGAGCCGGCTCCCTGCAGCCGAGCGCACGCAAAGGAAACGCAGACACAGCGGGACAGTTACTTAAACACAATAAACTGGCCTCTGCCACGCAGTTAAAATGGGAGAGAATCGAGCTGGAGGCAGTGAGCGAGCCACCTGCGGCTCCGCCTGCTCGCTGGAGAGCTCAGTGCAGCAGCAAACAGGCAACCTGCTCGGTGAGGACTTCAAATCCTCCCGCCTATAGCGGCGAGTGAAAAACAATCAGACTTTTAGGTACTGTATTTTAGTTATTAATTTGTCTAAGTTTTTTTTGTTCATTTTCCCAACAAGTATTTTGTATGGACTAAGAAAGAAAAACAGTGAACGGTGCCATGGCAAAATGCGTGTTACCAGTGCCTCTCGCTGAAAAGCACAGCAAAGTTACTGCAGGTGCTACCTGCATAGTACTCGTCCTTGCTTCTTGTCACAGAGACCAAACCCCACCAAGCAAGCTCTGATCTTTAGGCTTTTATTTCAAATTTCCAGAGCCATCCTGTCTTCTCGCTTGCTTCTTATATGGCATCCACATTCCAGCAGGTGAATTAATCAGCCTTGTCCTGTTTGATCCGTTTTTAGTGTTTAGTCGCTCAGTTTAGCAGTAGAAGGCTGCATGGTGCCTGTGGCTGCACTTGCAGAAGAGATTACTGGGGTCCCGGATAACCACGGGGATGGGCTCTCTTCCTCTTGGACCCCTGACCTGGGCAGTGAATATACGTTCTGCCACTGCGCTGCTTCCCGCGAGCTTCCAGGCATCCTGTCTGCAGAAGGAATGAGATAATCCCCTTTCCCAGCAGCTGTTAATGTGAGGTGAGACGGAAGCTCATTTTTGGATTGAACTGGAAATGTTAAACTAACAGGGATCATTTGCTCCTGGCTTATTATTAAATACAGAGATTGATTTATTATTTGAGAAAAGTATCTGCTGCTTATAGTAACTCAAGGAAAAAAACCTCTTCATTGTAGTTCTTTGCGGCTTTACCAGCACATAAAAGCAGTGATAAAAAATTATTCATTGCTGGAAGTATGAAAATCAAAAGGAAAACATTATCATTGGAAAATTAAGGGCTACAGGAGCAATGGGACCTCAAAAGAAATGAACCAAATAAATCTGGAGAAAAATGAGTGTAGGAGGGAAACTAAACCAATATATAAGGCAAATATAGAAGCAGTATCGTGTCCTCTCACCAATTTTGTTCCCACCAGACATCACCATTGGGCCTTGACATTCAATCATGTTGTCAAGATTTATGACCTGAGTGGTGGGCACTTTGATCCCAGCTTTTCCAGATTCTAAGGCTCCCTTGGATAAGCTCTGCTCGCTTAAGAGCTTCCCTTGCCCCTTGCTTTTCTTTGCGCTGCTCCTGTGTCTTTGCTCGTGCGTCTCCTCGCGAGCATCGCCCGTGCCCTCACAGCCTCCCAAATCCCTCACTCGTTTCCTCAAAATAAATACATGCAGGGGCAGACTTTTACCTCTATCTGAATTTGCTTTAGAAGCAAAACCTAACAAGTGTGTGGCCTCTAGGTTATAAGAAGATTATGAAAAAAAAAAATCTTTGCTAAGCCTCTTGCAAATAGCAAAACATTATTAAAGTCTAATCATGAAAACAGTAACTATTTGATCAGCAACAGGTTCCTAATTCCCCCTGAGGCAGCACAGCCTCCCAATGAAGGATATTTTTCTGTGTAGCTTAGGTAACTTCTTTGTTCTTAGGCATAAATTTTAATCCAGTATTCTTGAATATTTTTGAAGGTGTTCAATGGATACTACTATTTTTAGAAGCTTTCTTTCTTTTCATGTGGATTTTTTCCCATCGTAGTTTTGACCTTTAAAAAATCTAATGATCTTTGCATGCCCTTAGTTTGGCCATATTTATGAATGTAGAGTAGGCCCAAGATTTACCCCATGGTTATGGCATAAATATCACAAAAATGCATCAGGTAAATGAATGGGCATTTGCATGTTATTTTCTGCATGGACAAACAGAAGATCTTCAATTTAGGAAAATGAGCAGACTCCTTCGAATAATTGTCTGCTGTCTGATCCATCTTATTCACTGCAGAGGATGTATGAGGCCTGTGACCTTGATTTGGAATTTCGAAATCACTAATATTTCATTGTACTGCCCTGAAGAATGACGTTCCATTCCCAGGAGGGGCACACGCGCCCGACAGGAGGAGAGCAGGGTGCCTCGCTCAGCAGATCCGAGCACACGCTAGGGTGCTGGAGGACAGAAACAGTCGGTCGCCTCCCCGTCGGCGTTACCCTTTCCAGGAGCCCTGTTCTGATTTTTTGCATTTACCAGATCTGGGCACATCTTATACCTATGCTCGGAAGTTTCAGCATGGCTATGTGGCATGTTCGCTGCTTGGGTTTCATCTGTGTGACATCTAAACTAGCTGTCACACAGCCGAGTTCAGGCATACGTTAAAGACTGCATCTCTGTACATTTTTCTAACAGCTTCATGCCGTGCATGCACTAAATGGGAATACTCTTACCCACTTAAAGAGGACCCCAGATGTGAGCTGTGCAAGTGGGTCTTCCTTCCACATGCTGAAAATAACAGGTTGAGTTGTCATTTTTATAAATGCTGTGCTTTGCATCCTCGTGGTGGTTAGGAATAGTTGAATGCTAAGTCACAGATAAGTGAAGATAAATCTGTTTTGTCTAATGATATAATTTATTTTTATCCCTGTCCTTGATCTTAGTGGTGGTAAAAGGTATTAGACTGACAGCTTCTGGATACTGTAATAATCTATTTGTCAGTAAAGATGGGAGAACTAGGGCAGCAACAGAGCTGGTTTTCTTTCAATGTCCTGTGATCTCCCCACAAGGACCCTCTGCAGATTTAAGACATGAGTTTACTCTAGATACCAGTCAGTTCTGTCCCTCTTTTTCCTCCTCTTCTCCCACTGTGAGGGTGTGGGACAGCTCGTCCTCCGTGATTGGGTTCATGAACATCTCTCCATCAGAAGTGAGCTGCATTCATCAATCATGAACTAATGACTAAAGGATAGTGTCAATAATTAGGATTTCTTAGGGATTTATTATTAGCTTCCCGTGCTTTTTTTTTTTCTGAGCCCTTCTCCCTTTTATATGGAATTGAAGTTTTTTGCCATAATAAGATGATAATAAGAAATAATAAGATAATAAGAAAAATATTAAGCTTGATATTCCTGCGCATTCTATGAATGTCCCCAAATATCTTCAACCATTGAAAAATACTTGAAATTTAGGCAGTGAAGATCTTTTTGCTAACATAATTGTCTGTTATAGCATTTTACAGTCCCAGCTAAAAGAAATTCATACACATGCAGTAACTCTAGCTGAAAGCAGAAAGTATCTCTGTTTAAATAGGCTGTGGTTCTTAGAAGTTTGCTGGTGGTTCATAGAAGTATAATTTTCTTGACTGAGATTTGTACGTTGTATACAATGGAGGTGCATATTTAATTGTTGCAAAGATTTTTTTTTCATTACTTGAATATTTTTGCAAATAGTCCATATCTGTCTTATGATCGCTTTTGAAAGCTTTAAAGCTTTTTAAAGCTTTTTTTTTTTTTTTTTTTTGGTAGACCTCAGTGATGAGGCATGTAAAAGGGGTCAGCTAGCAGCGTGGTGATGTCAAACTCTCCAGCAGTTTGGAGTGAAGCACTGCAGAGACATGCCCTCATGCACAGCTTGGACTACAGCATATAGACAGCCTTAAATTTAGATCGGGGGAAGCCTTTCATTCTGCAGGAGTTGGATAAATGTGCTAGATGATAGGAAAGCTTATTTTGGAACATCTCAGAAAGACATTAGCAATGAAATAGCACTCCAGAAATGACACCTGAACACAGTAGCACCACAGTATCTTAGGCCAGTGTTTTGACTACCAAGACTGCAGTAGCCTTAACAAGGAATAGGTCTGGAAGGCTTTTACCTTCTTATTACATTTCCAAGAATAAAACCAAAACAAAACTGTATTTGAATTCGTAAATGCCATGGAACCCATTTATATGGAGCTTTAATATCTTCACAGTGACAGAGAGTGAGAGTCTAAAATTGATTCAATATGTTGCGATGTTCAGATTTCAACACGGTTACAGGTTTCATCCGCTGATCTTTAAAGCGTCTTGTGAAATTCCTATTTGTTTCTAGTTGGGAAGAATCAGGTCTTTGTAAGGATGTTTGGCAGTCATGCCTTTGCTGATATAACTTGCCCATCCTGTGTTGTACTTGTTTGAATTGTCTTTAGACACTTTCAGGTAGGTGTTGAACCTACCCACTTCAAAAATCACTATGTTGATGAATACATTGCTTGAAAAGCAGAACTTATTTTAGAATTTTGTTATTAAGAATTGCATGCATGGCATGTACCTTTCTAAATGTTTGCTCCCTTTCTCCTTTTCTTTTTTCTCCCTGATTACGTTATCTGTTTTGTGGTTTGTTTCTGAAGCAAAATCTTCATACTGGCAAGACTTTTAGATATACTTATTAAAGGTGTAAATTCATTGTACTGCCATCTACTGACATTAAAACACAGCCAAAAAGCAATTTTACAGTGTTCCACCATGATTTTGAGTTTTTTATTACACTCCTCCCCTCTGCCATACTTTGAAACTTAGTATTTCTTTCCTGGTTAAATGAAATTGTATTTAACTACATATGTTTTAGTAGTACTTTTGTTCCTCCTATTCATAATGAAATCTTAGATTGTTTTGTACTGCCTACAATGAAATAAGAAAATCCACAGTAATAAAATGTAGCATGTCTGGTTGCAGTATTAATTATGTTTATGATTATTTGTGTGAGTACCTATTTCAGTCTTTTTATGACCTTTAATCTTTGAACATTTAAAGAGACTATTTATTATATTTCAAAAAGTGTAGTACTAACAAAATTAATTTGGAGAGGGAAAAGCCTTTGTCCAGTATGTAAAACTGACTTCAAAATTATAACAGACGTTCCAAATGACACACTATAATGGTATTTGTTCAATACCTCTTAGCAGAATAACGAAGCCCACAGATTAACCAATCTGTTTTTGTGTGTGGAACTGAAAGTTAAGAAAATGATTGCACTTCCAAATACCAAGTGAATAGTCACCAAACTTATTCTTTTGAAAGGATTTTTTGCAAAGAGTAAAGGCTAAACCAAGTGGTATTCTACTCCAAGCACTAGCTAGTAAATGAAGTAGGATGAGAACATTTGAGCATCATAGATTTCCTTGCCTGCTCTGCAGAGAGCAAGCTGAAATGTGTGAATTGTCCCTGCATGTGCACTCACCGGCTGTGGCCGTCACCAGGAGGTCCCCTGTGGACATCAGCACGGTCCTTAGGTCTAGACGAATAAACCTGTTGAGCTGACACCACGAGTGGAAAGGCCAGAGTGGAGAGATTACATTAGAGGGGTTGGATTCTGACCACGGTTGAGGGGAGGAAGGAAAGAACAAGCTAGAGAAAGTGGTGTATTACTGCAAGCCGTGCGGGCAGCACAGCTTACACCATGTACTGCTCTGTTTGTCTTGGCAGATCTGTGTGCGCGGATCTGGCTGTGGGCGTCATTCTGCCAAGTATGGTCAGTGTTCAACTTACACCATGTTTAGGTCTCTAGTTATGCGTGTGTCTACCATGTGCCTCTCTCTGCCAGTCCAGAAGACAGTGGCTTCTTGGCCATTTTTATTCGGAATGTAAGATAAAAGTCAATAATGTGAGCAGTATGACCATATACTAAATGGTTAGCTGAAGCTGCAAGAGCCAATATATTTAGATATTGTGCCTGTGAGCCAAAAATAAAATGTAGTGCCTAATAAAGAAGCTTTTAGGGATGGCTGCTGTCACAAAATTAGATCAGAAAAAAATATATACATTTTCTACTGGTATGGATTACAGCATTTTGTTGGTACAGGTTGCAACATTTCATGGCATGCAGTGCAGAATGCATTTCATGGTGATGCTGAATGCATTTCATGACCTGTTTTTGGCAGCTTCTGGGACATCCTTTCCATAGCTGAGTTTGTGTGCTCTCCTTTCCTCTTCTAGAAGCAAGGCACACATCACAAAGCATTGAAGTCCCATCTCATACGTTTAAAACCATTTATGTCCAGTTGTCTTCCCTTGTCCTTGATGATGCAAAAGTCAAATAGATATGTTCTGACAATACTAGTCAAATGGATATGTTCAAGCAATACTAGTAACTTTTATATATTTAGACTTATTGCATTTTATCAGATAAATGATCTATTCTACATCTATTACAGATGTTAAATGCTTTTCTGTGTATGGATATAATCAGTTAATTGTTCTATGGACAGACAGATTTAGAGAAATAATCACATTTCCATATACTATGTCTGAGTTCTAGATTTTACATTTAGATCTCTAAAGTGTGTCAATGATGAATAAAATCAATTGCAGAAAGAAATTTCCCTGTGACTATGCATCTGAGGAGGCCTCTAGCATATGTTAGTTACAGCAGCTATCTGACATGGAGTATTTTGTCCTCATGAAAGAAGCAAAAAGAAACTCATCCTGTTTTGAATGTCTGTACAGTGAATACACTGACTTTAAACCTCCCTCCTCTTTGGAAGAGAGAGCCGTGCTCATGCGTCTGTTACACACTGAGACGCTAGAGCAGCAGAAATGTCTGTGTTTTTCTGGAATTTGAGGCTGGTCCTTCATGAGAAGCCGCTCAGATGCATAGGTCCTTCCACTTTCTGGGGCTAAATGTGCTGCTCTCAGTCCAGAACCAACTGTTGGAGCATCCTGTTGAATGTGTATTCTCTTCCTCCTGGCATTGTTTCTCCCATTGTGTCCTACACTCTGTGTTACCTTCTCTGTTTTCTCTCCTCCCGGTTATGCCTTTCCTTTGTTCCACAGTCCGATAACATCCTTACAAACTTCCCACACTCTTTCGTACCTTTATTCCCCTTTGTACGTAAAATATTTTAATGATACCTTTTTCTCTCTACCCCACCACCCAGTTTTTATTTGCCTGTCTACTTTGTAGGCAGACTTTTCCATAACATCATTTTTATTCCAGTGTATTTTCTTCTTTTAGTCAAGTATTTTTCTGTTCTTCTCTGTAGAATTACACTTTATGACTACCAGGCCATGTGTAGAACAAACAAAGAGAGTAGCGACAGTGCCCATAGCTTACTGGACGTAAGTATAGTTAATTTTCTGAGCACCTTTCCACGCACTCATCAAAGAAAATTGTTGCAAAAACATCATGGTCATTGTAAGCCCATAATTTTAATTTGGAATGCTGACAGCTCTCGGGTTTATCATAGTGTATAAGAGGAATGCTTTATTATAAACAAATGCAAAGTGTTAAGCATTTACAAGTTCAAGTCCTTTTACAACCATTTCTAATACCGGACCACCATTTCGGAGGCGGTGTTGGAATGTCCTTTGTCCCATACAAAATGCTCGTGTTTGGGAGGCTGGAACCAAATTTACATTTTCAGAATGCAAACATATACACACATGGAAATAGGCAACTCAAATTAAAAACCGAGGGTTTTGTTATATGAAAGGATTGATTCATTTACAGAGCAAACACAAGCCAATGTTTTTAACACGTTTTCTCAAGCATTTAAAGAAGATACCTTTTAAAGTAGAATTTCAGTGATCATTTAGTCCCTTGTCTTTTAATTAGCTCTGAATACAAATCCTGTCCCTCTGCAAGGGCTGGGGTCCTCCAAGCAGGGGGTCTGGCCAGGGTAGCATTCGCGTGTTGCCAGATCATATATTAAGGTAATAAGTTCATAATTTGAGTTCTCAACTCTGGGGGCATTTTGTAATCACTTATACATCGTAGAGATTACTATTTCAAGTTTAACTTGTAAAATATTAGATAAACTATAGTTATTGCATATTAGAAATGAACTGTTTAACAAATATATGAATATTTTAACATGAAATAATCATAGGTAAAGGCAACACAAAAATTAACAGCACTACCACACCAGAAAAGCTATCTAGCATCTTATGTTTTTAAATGTACAATGTTCCAGCTACAAAAACTTTGTCTACGCATAGTTAGATAAATTGTTGAATAAATGGCAACTTCCAAATATCTATAAATACATAGCTTCTGTGGTCTCTGCTTATATAGAGAGTGCCTATGGTTTGTTAATAATGGTAGGCATTTTGGGATGTGTTCATTTACATGATACCATGTGTTTTTGAAACAGCTATTTATTAGTGCTATAGAATCATTCAGGTCAATTCCTTTGGCCTTTATTTTTTTAAAATATATTTGGAGAACAAAACTGGTCACAGTTTTTGAGGGAACAGTAAAATTATTTCAGTAAAATCACATTTCATAAGGACACAGTGATTTCAGTGTCATAAAAAGTTTTTCCACTGAGATTTCAAGACAAACTCTTTTCCTCAGTTTGTGTGCTATAATATTGAAATTTCTGTTTCAATTATGTTGGAAGAGTTCGTTTCATTTTGTTCTAGCTCTCACCTTAAAAGCAGTAATTTTATAAAATGTACTATATTTTACATTAAATATATAACATTTTACAGTATCGTTGTTAGCAAAGCAAAAAGTGCTTAGCATCTTCAAAGTAGGTAATTTTGATTATTTCAGAACAAAATTTTCAGTCAGTTGCGTGCAAGTTTTTAAGCTTTCTGATTTGCAAAGAAAATTTTTAAAACTGTCCCAAAGAGCTGCAACTTTCGTTTTTTTTTGTATTGAGGGAAGACTTAGGATACCTTTTCCTCCTGGGTGTAACGGTGCGGTGATCTCCTCCTGCGAGAGGCTCCGTAGCAGGAGAAGCCCTTGGGCCGCGTGGGCCTCGGCAGGTTGGCGCTGGGCGGGCTGGCGGCCCTGGCGCCTGCGAGCGGCCGAGCCAGCCCCGTTCCGATGTGACTGGGGCCGTGTGAGCGGCTCTGCGAGGCGCCGTGCGCCCGCTCGCACGCTCTGAAATACTGTGCTGGTGCGGGACCTAGAAAATAAACTTGTGAAGTTTAGGCAGCCAAAAGACCAAACCACAAGTAAAACAAATGTAGGTTATTCTGTTCAGAGCTATGGAGGCTGACTTTTCTGCCCAAGATTCTTTAAAAATTAGTATTCTGACTGATAATTCTTTTGAAAGTTGAAATATTTAACATGTATTAGAAATCTCAACACCGCTTTTTTTTTTCTTTTTAAGCGTTTGCTTTTTTTGGTCTTCTCAGGAAAAACAGGGAAGGGAGAAGAATCTTAAAAATTACCTACACTGCTTACAGCTGCCCCATGACACAGATAACTTCATTTAGGTAAATTGAAACTTCAGAAGCTTTTCCCAGCCTAATTAGATTGAGGTAGCGAATATAGATTTACATTATAGAGAGGCAAGTCTGTGAATTGCAGCCGAAGAAAAGCTCATATTATTTATCAGAACTGTTCTTCCAGCAAAAGCCTGGGAAATAGGAACCCCTAGAGGTTAAATATTTAAGAATCATTTGCAAATCTTTCATTTTTAGAATGATAATCTGTGTAGAGGGCCACATGTAAAGGAAATTTCATGACAATGTGTTTTCTTATTCAATATAATAATTTTTTTTTCTTCTTTTAATCTCTAAGAAAAGCTACTGTTCTTTTTCTCATGGTTTTTCCATGTATTTGAATATCCATAACATTGTCTTTACATGGGGATTTCAGTTAAGCTATCGATACTGCATGTTTTGCCTTCTTAATAAATAAGTTGCTTCTCTTCAGCCTTATAATGCCTTCTTTGCTGCAATAAAATGGATAATGACTGAGCTTGTCTTGTAAGTAAACTTTAAGAACTTAATGAATATTTGTTCTTCTCTCCTGTGTTGTGCTGTTTTGCTATTTTAAATTTAGTAGTAATTTTTCCTTTTTTTCCTTTCAATTTAGCATTGCTAAAATCTGAACAAAACTGACTTCATGAATGTGTAGTTGCCCCTCTGATTATGTTATTCATGGTCATCACTTATATCCGTATGTCTTTGCTTAGTAAGTCTAGCAGCTTGCTATATACAAACCAAATTTATTATTGTGGTTACTGTTAAATTTAACATAAATGTCTGGCTGTTTGTAATGATGCCTGGGTGGGCTGTTGTCAATATAGCAAACTGTTGCAGTGAATCATGTGTTCTTTCTGATTTCATAAATTTCTGTAAGATGGACCCTTTACAGTGTGTGCCAGATGAAGGTGCCCTCTGTGTATGCTATGGAACTTTTTAACCTTCTCTAATAGCTCTAATGATTTCAGTTATTATGTAATAAGAATTTCCTTCAAGAGTCATTGCCTGAGAAATCACAGAGAAATATCATGCAATGAGAAGGAAGCTTTGAAATGTTTTTTTTGTGTGTGTGTTATTAATCTGTACATTTCATGATTGCCTTTATCAGACAATAGAACTGTAGATTTAAGTGAATGTTATTTCCAGAAATAGAACTAGTCTTTTCCTATAGCCACTTTAATTGCAAATTCAATTTGCAATTTGCAATTCACAATTCACCTTTCATCAGAAAGTTGGATTTAAGGAAAATCAATTGGATAGCTATTGCCAGTGCGCAGAGCTTTCAAAGTTTGTATTGGGGAAAATAAATCCTGTTAAAATGAGGCTGTTGCTATCCATAACAGTTTCAAAAATTGTAAGAAACCTTCTGTTTCTTTTTTTTTTTTTTTAAATAGTGCAGTTTCATGTCTCTATTATTAACTGAATATTCAGTTCATATTCTTCATACGGGCAGTGAAAACTGATTGACTGACTTGTATCAACCCATTCTCTAGAGTGCCTTGCAGTGTGTTTTGGTGGGCACATGCGTTTGCTACCTGTCTTGTTAGAACTGATTAGACACTAGTTAGTCAAACCTTTTCTGCTAATAGAAATAAAAGAAATGAAATACAATTTATTATTTAGATCTAGAAGCATTATAAAAATGTATTTTTATACCTCTGTACTATAGCCAGGAAAGATTTCATTTTTAAAATTTAAAAATATTTAAAATACATTAATATGATAATATAATAAAATATTAAAAATATTAGAGTCAAAATATATTGCGTAATGGAAAATCGCTAGCAATAAGGGCAAGCAGTAAAAACGCTGCAGGCAGCCATGCACTGAGCATTTTAATGGACGCTTCAAGTAAGAGCTGCTGATTAATAATAGGTAAATCTGTGATTTATTGATAGTGTTATTTTCGGAATAGCTTCCCAATGGTGCGATACCACCCAGTGAAAATATGACCATGGCAAAAGATAATAACCCTAGAGTTAAGCCAGCAAGATGAATGTCAATATTGTGTTAGCTTTTATTTAAAATAAGTGTAACGTTACTGGAATACTGACAGTTTAGTGTTTTGAAAATGTTGTGGGATAATATGAAAAATCATTTGTTTAGGTTCCTTGTGGAATTTAATCTATGCAGTTGGTGGCATTCTGATCTAACAGCCAAAGGTAAGTGTAAATTTTAATCCTGGCTATAATGGCAGAAATGGCTAGATTACAGTGGACTTTTAAAATTCAGATATGGGTAAAATATTAATTAATTATCTTCTGGTAACAACAGTTTTATCATCTGTATCGTCATCCTCTGCTTTTTAGTCTTTCTCAAAACAGGAGAGAATTAAGATCATCTTCTGTGAATAATCTGAAAATGTTTGGGTGCTTTAGAGCGTACACTGTGCTTGTATAAAGGAAAAATTAAAATAGTAGATAATTTTTTAAGAGCTGCTGTAGTGCTTAGGGTGGTATTGTCGTTCAAAATGTCATTTTATGAGCATAAAAATCTCTATATAAGTTCTTTTTAAGGTTTCATAAGATGATAAATTTCCTGGTTTTATTTTTAAACAGTTTTAGGATGTATTTTGTTTTATCTTACAATTTGAAGTAGACATTTAAAAATAAAAACTAGCTGAATTAAAAATGAAATAAATTTCCAAAAGTGGAGGCTTCACCAGAAATAATAATGAAAGCAAATTTCAGTAGTTCCCGTAAGAATTAGAAGTTCTGAATTTCATCTGTCATATTTTACCAGACTTTTTATGACATTTCAGAAGCATTGCTTAAAAGTAAAAATATAATTTTCAGGAAGGTTGCTCTTCAATTGGTTATTTCACAAGCAAGTTGTGGGGGGTACTATTTATTGGTATAGCAATTTAAATTGAATTCTTCCACCTGTGTTTCTGATTTGCATGTTCCACAGTAAAGCAGGGGCTAAAGGAGCTGCTTTAGACTTTAATTCATCTTCTAATTGCCTGGCAGCCTGATGACTGCCAGAATAACATCCTGGTAAAAGTTGAAGTTTGTGGAAAACGAAGCATACTGGTTTCCCAGAGTATTCCCGTGACCCCTGTAGCAAAGAGAGCGATGAGCTCTCCTGGCAAAAGGCCGTGTCCCGGGACCGCGTGCGGTGCAGGCAGAGGGAAGGCCAAGGTGAAGATCTGCATGAGGTGGACACTTCCGTAAGTGTCTCCTCATCAGCAAAATAGAACCTTTCCTGTTCTGAGGTAAATCACGTGTAGGATGTACTAGCTACAGAAGAGGGGCATTATTAACTTCCAACCTGTTCTGTGGTTAAAGACCGGGTATTATCATTGCATGAGTTTGATAGGGACACTGTGTCTGAGGGATTTCCATTCAAGTTTGAGTTCCAAGTGAGGTTTTAACTACACACTTCATCACTCCATTTCCTTGGTGAGTAAAAATAATTGACAATACTCCCTCATCATGCTCACTGGAATATTAGAAATTTTCTGGTACTGCTTGTGCAGTCAGATACGATCAGGAGGCAAGTGAGGGTTGCTTGGTCATCATCAGGAAGGGCGAAAGTGGGCGCCAGTTCACACAGAGAGACCAGCCCAAGAGAGAAGCACATGCTTGGGTATGCTCTTATGTCACTGCTACATTGCCCCTAAAATTTGTGGCAATGATAACTGCACCTCATGAAATTAAAATAGATTAACTCACTTTTTTTCCTCATTTTTCTTAATGTCTATTGAAACCAATTTATTTATTTATTTTAAAGTTTCTCTAATGGGGAAACTTTGTTCTCCTCAAATTGTTGCAGTAATAGAGCAGCATGCATTGCTGAAAGTACTAGAACTTCCCTGCACATTGGCCAATTGCAAAACCCAGTTAGAAAAATACTCCTACCCAAGCACTCATGATGTCAGTCACATTTGTAAATGAGAGAGAAGAAACTGGCTTCCTAAGCGTTGGGCAACCCAGTAATCTTCTAGGAGGTGCTGGAAATCTGAGACCCTTGAATCTCTGTCAGCCTCTTTGTTACATGGACCATATGTTGATACAAGTGAGGTTCGACCCCAAAATTGCAAATGAAATAAATTTCAGTCATTAGAGCTAGTCAGATTATTTTTAAGAAAATGCCGAATTGTCAAATAGCTCGTAACCATAGTGGAAACATGTCAGACAACAAAACTTTTCTGACCAACTTTAATACCCCTTGAGTTCAGTGCATCTGGGGGAATATTTATCTTTGAATTATTAAAAAAAAAAAAAAAAAAAACAATTCAGGAACGTGTATCCTGCAGTCTGACTGCAGATGCCAGTTTTGGTCATTCCCCTGGCTCTGTGCAGTAGAGGCACCGCTGCTTCTAAAACAGACCAGCTTCAGCAGAGGATCTGTGGCATCCGAGAGCCTGTTTAGTGTAATCTGTTTCTGTCATACTTGTTCTTGTTTTCTCACCTAGCAATTAGTTTAAGATAGGGTTAACATTTGTGCTGATGTGCAAGAGGACATCTCTGTGCCGGGGTGGGGAGGAGAAAGAATGGGAGTGAGGGAGACGCTGCCCAATGCGTATCTCACAGTGAGGGTTGGTTCCCAGCCCTGGCGCAGCCCTGCAGTTTCACCTTGGATCAGGCACGTTGCTTCCCTGGGCCTCGATGATCTCTGGAGGTCCCTTCCAACCTTAACAATTCTGTGATTCTCTGATTTCCCCAGATAGTGGCACGTGTTTTTCCCTTGCACTGCTATGGTGCCAGGGGTTCAGAGGGAGAGCGCTGTAAAACCCTCATTACTACTGTGTAGGGAAGCAGATGACAAGTTTTATTTATGGGCAAGGTAACACTTCTGCCCCCTACCCACAGAGTTTATTTTAAGTGCTGAAACACTGCGAAGATGCCAAGTCATAATCCAAAAAAGCACTCTGGCTTAAGCAAAACGTACCACAATTTAGTTAGCTTATAAATGTAAACACCCATACTTAATGAGTTAGTGATGCACAGCAGCACTGGAGTGAGTCCTTGAATATAGAGAGAAAGAATAAATCTTGTGCGTAAGTGTAGACTAGATTGGCAAAGGCTAAAACATGAACAGCTACTTTAATGGTTATGTCTTAAAAAATTTCATTCCGTGGATAAACTTTTTTTTTCTTAATTGAAATATATAAAGTGTTTTGCACTGCCTAGGAAATCTCACAGGGTGGCAGAAGCTGAGTAACTTTTCTTTTCTCCGTCAGCTCTGTCATACAGCATCTTGTGTTACTCAGAATTGTGTATGCTGTTCTTCCTGTGTTAACATCAAGATATTTTTTCCTGTGCCTATAGCGCAGAGGTTGAAGCAAACCCTAGAGCCCTGTGATACCGAATATCCAGCTTTTGTTTCGGAACGCACTATAAAGGAGACCACGGGGAATATCGCTTGCGATGACTGTTTCAAGTAAGCCCTTTCGATTTCTTACACAACTGTTTGTGAAAAAGCAGTAAAATTGAATTTTTCAAGTTTATGCTGAAGAATGTACAAGTCTGTTATGTTCTGTCTTATACAATGACCTCTGTCAGAGTGTCATTTCTCTTATTACAGGAGTCGTCTGAAGTTGGATAGTCTTAAATTAAAACATGTGTATTATCTTCTTAAAACAAACAGTCTAAAACTGATAGAAGGCTTCTGCTAATTCCAAAGAATAGCGCATGTTTTAAGTCCTCTTCATGCAGGCAACATTCGGAGGGGGAATTCTGCAGAGATTTAGATACAAAAAGCATAGTGCTGCCCACTCTCCTGTCCCCCGGGAATGCTGCTGGGTAGGTTTGAAGTGCCCTGCGGGACGGTGGGCTCTGCTGTTCGACTCGCATGCCAAGCGGTGCTCCCTGCTCTGCACGGGCAGGCTGAGACAGTGGCAGAGGATTAGTCCACCCAGCAAACTCAGGAAGCTGAGTTAATAACAGCAAATTACCATGTCCGTGCTCCAAGCCATCAGTCCCACCATTGCCACTGGAAAGTTGTCCTCATAGGATTAAAAGAAGAGAATGAATTCAGCCTGGTTTTCTTCCTTCAAAACGAAAATGCCTTCTCTGTGCTTTTAGTGTCTATGTGCAGTGATGTTTTCGCTATTGGTATAGTATATTGCAAGTGAAGAATTGCACAGGTTTTGAACATGAATATAGTCAATGCAAAATTCTGTACTTGTAATTGGATTTTCTTTGTGCCGAGAGCTCGTCATCACAGAGGAGATTAATATTTACAGCAGGGTTTTATCTAGCCTATAAATGTCGAGAAGAATTGCTCAAGTCAAACAAAAGTTGTGACAACTCTCTCCTTCCAATAGAAATCAGTGTGCAAAATTAGCAAATCAAGATGATAACAGCCTCCCTTTGACGTTAGGAACTTTGCCTCTGAACTTGCTCCTAACCTTTTCAGCATCTTCATTGTTTTTAATGAGAAATATGAGTAAGTACATTAGAAATGCATTTTAAGTGCTAATGTTCCCTTTTAGCTTACTTTTGACCAGTTTTTCATTAAAAAGAAGTAATTGTAAAGTATTGTTTTTATATGGCTTTGTGATCAAGTGCATTGCAAACCAATTCTAGGGAACTCTTAAGAGTGCAACATTAAGTCCCACTGCCTGAAAGGCAGAGGCTCAGCAAACTCAAGCCATGATTTTCCACTTGGTATATCAAATACAATGTATGTTACACTGCTAGGGATGCTTGATGTCAGCTTTATAATTACAAACAGCCTTATTTTATGATTATTTATCAGAGGATTACTGAGAAGTTGTGCAACAAATTATTATAAATCTCATATGTTTAAGTATTCCAAACAGGCATGATTCCATGAAAAGGAGATTAATTTAACAGGACCACGTTTTTCTCAAAGGAATGCAGATCTCAGCCTGTCTTACTTAGGTAACTTCAGGTCAAAGGAAATAACTTTCAAAAATAACACAATTCTGCAATGCTTGGACAGCAGTAAGTTGGAAACTGAATTTAGTGAAAATTATAGTATTTCAAAAATAATGCGCTAAGATCTTTTTCATAGAAAAACATTTTGTGTTCCGCAGTGGAAAAAAAAAGGGGGGAAGAAAGTCCTGTAAGTTACAAACTGATCTCAAGGCACCCATTATTCTTCTCCACAAGCAATGGCAAAACCTAAAGAAATAATCCAGAAGAACTCTTAGATTCTCATGGGAAAGTTCTTCATTATAGCATTTACCCACTGTCATTAACAATCTACAAATTGCATCTAAGATTGCAGACTGCACTAGATTCCAAATATTTTTGTTATAACCCAGGACACTTTCCCGCAGAACAGCTAAGGAATTTGACCCAAAGTCCTTTGTAGACCTACATCTTATGACCCAGTTTTTTGTTTCATGGCCTCAGTACCAATAAATATTTTTACAAGCAAGTGTATTGCTTAATACTTGTAATTTAAGAATGATGGTCTCGATCACTCAAAACGAGGGTTCAACCACATATGCAGTGAGAGTCTCTAACTGGTGCAGTTTTTAATGGTTAATGGCTAAACATTGCCTGTTGCGTGCTGAGGGCTCCATGCAATCCTTTTGCATTAGTAAGATTATTTTTGACGCCCTCTGATATTTGTTGGAACATGCTGTAAACAAATCTGTTTGACACATACATGTAAGTCTGGATTGCAAATGGAAAAAGGTATCTTTATAAAGGTATATTTAGCTGTATATTCACTCTAGTACGTCAACCTTATTTCTTTTCAGGGACACTCTTGAACAGTCACTACACTGTGAATATGTTTGCAAACACAAATGATACAAATACTGCACCGCTGCAAAAAAAATATTGTGATACAAGTTACTCCTGGTCTGTCTATCATACATTGTTGGGCACTGTAGAGCCCTTGTCTGAAAAGGGGGATCAAAAAGCAATCTCGCAGTAGAAGTAAAAATGATGACTGATATTAATATAAACCATGAAATATAGATAAGACATTTTGTGCACAACTACAACAAAGTCACAGTCATAATCAGCAAGGTCAAGGGCTCAGGGCTGGAGGTGCCGTTACTGATCCTACTCTGCTCTTCTCAATGCTGAATCTGAAGGAAACAGTGACTTACTATGAAACTATGAAAACTAAGCCTTATTCTTACAAAGCTTTCCAATTCTAATTTTTATTAATTCACAAATATTTACAAATAACCCACAGCAGAAATGACTATGTGCTAATTACTTTATAAATAGATGACTGACTTACCTTATCAGCTATCTCTGAAAACTTACTCAGGCGACGGAAGGGCCACTATGAACTGAAGGGGACTTTAAGCACTCAGTGCATACAGAGGTATAGAATATATTTTGTATATGTAAACTTATCTCTTACTAATGAAAAATAAATGCTACTTTGGGATAACTTGCACTATTTAAAAATGGTTTTCAAAAATATAGGTTTTATTAAGAAAGCAGGAGCCTAAAAGAAAATAAGAATTAACATAAGAATGTCATTAGGGTCTGGGTTTGGCTATCCCACCCCATAATTTTTTGTCATTCAATATCCCAATGATTATTAAATTAATCTGTTATTTAAACAGGAATCAAAAACAAGTAAACCCACATTTTCTAAGCACTGTCAACAAGACAGAAAAACTGTTTTTCTAAATATGAAATGCTTTCATATTTTCCAGTAAGCCATCCCCTTTTATAGCAAAGAGAAAAGAAAAAGAAAAAAAATTCCTTTGAAAATTCAGATGATAGACCATTAAATATTCCGTGGCAGCTTCAGTGTTGGAAATAGTTAATCACTTAAGAGAAAAAGTTTCTTATCAGTGTTGAGTGTCTCTTGGGTCAGAATGACACTAATGCCAAAGGCACTTGGTTGTGTTTTAAAGGAGTTCTGCTGCTTCGAGATGTGTTTTTGATTAGACATTAACTTGGAGTCTTTGGATGAATAAGCATCTCATTGCTGTTTGCAGGTTTTATGAGGTATTTCAGCAGGGTGTTAGCCAAATTTTAATCCAAGTAAGTGTGTCAACCAAAATCCTTCATCAGTTCTCACTAGGTACATTACCAGTTTTTGCCTTCTGTTACTCTTTTCATTGCAAAATTTAATTGTTGATGCTTAAAATTCCAGGAGAAGCACACAGTTGTTATAAATTAGGAAGAATGATAGGTTTTATGATATTATATCAGAGAAAGTTGCCTACCTTTTCCTAGTACATCTTTAACTTTATTTAGGAAATAACATTTAGAAAGGCAATATCTAATCCAATAAAGCTTTTTTTCTAGGAATTGGAACTTAGTCATCTGGTTATTATTAAAATATTAATTATATACTTGAAATTTTCAAGGTTGCAAGGAACTATTTGAATGCATACTTGCTAAATATCGCAACTGTAGAAACTATGGGTTTACAAGTAGAGCAGCAACTGCATAGTCAAACACTTAAAAACCTGCCCTTTTAATCTCTGCTGTTCATGTATGATGACACACTGGGTTTGAATTCAGATCAAAAGTCTGGTTTTACTTCCAGTGACCCGAAAGGCAAAAAGCGCCCTTGTGTTTAATCGCTGCACTCACAGGTCTGTAAGGTCAATGGCAAAATCTGAAGAAACTGTTTTGTTCTCAGTTAGTTCTTTGTGCCCAATCTTAAGACATAAAATAAAGAGAAATGTAAATATCGGAAAACTATAGGAAGTAAATATTGGAAGCAAGAATGAATGTATCTACAATCATTCTAAATCAGGGAAAAAGCTTAGGCCTGTGTTTTAATTTCACAAGATGAAACATAAGTATTTCCTTTGTTGTATATCCCATGTACAGTTGCCTGTTAAGTTGATAGGAATTTTTATGTTGACTGAGCACTGTCCATAGTATTAGCTGTGTGGCCTATTGCCGTGTTAGAAAGTACCGCTATTTTCCAGCCATGAGAGCAGTGGACGGTTATCTAGCCAGGAAGATCATCTATGAACCAGATGTCTTCTCTTCCTTTCTTACAGGCTGCATGTTATGTACTGTTCTGCATCAATAAAAAGAGGTAAATGTCAGTGTAATTGTGCTCTGGGCTGACACGGAACCCTTCACAGGGATTTATAATGGCAGATTTAAGACTTGTCCACTGTATGTGCTTATTTGGCATTAATAGATAAATAACAATGCAAATTAGATTCAGACTGAGTATGTTAGCATCAGGAATAGTGCAATCTGTGTAGACATTAAAATGGTGATGGTTTTAAAAAACATTTAATCTAGAGACATACCATCATTTGCTAAAATGTTACTGCATTTGTTGCTCAGTAGAAGCGTGCCAAACTGCCGTACTTGATCATGTCTAACGTGTGTAAGTAAATATGCAGTTCAATTTCCCATGAAATAAATAATCATTTGCCTTTTCAGTTGTACTTAGTTTACTTCTAAACAAATTAGATTGCCACATAAAACAAGCAAAGCATCAAGGGCGATTTCTTCCCATTTGGAGCTCTATGTACTTATATCAGAATATCCCAGGAGATTTCCTCGAGTAGTTTGGGCAATAAATTATATTTAGTCTTCTAGAAGACATTTTGGGTTATATTCATTTTGCTGTATGTATCTTACAGGACCCTGAGGAAAAGCAAATGCTGTCTGTTTTAGGGTGCTTCATGTTTAGACTGTATTTTTACACAGTTGTTTTTTCAGCAAGCCTGCCAGCTACCTGTGTGACACTTGTGCATGAAGGGTTTTGACCTGTGCCCGTGCCGAGCCCGGGTGTGCTGTAGTCACAGCTCACAGCCAGCCTGGCAGGCTGAGCAGATCATCATCTTCACGAGCTTCCCTTAGGTGTGCAGTGGAGTCAAGCAGCATCTTCTAGGAAGATATTTTGTGTAGCTCAGTAATTAGTTGTGGAGTTTTCAAGGAATCAGAGTCACCATTATCATTAGAGTCCGTATGTTCTTCTGGCACCTCTTCTTTTGTAAATCAACTTGTCCGGACATGAAGAATACTTACAAGCATTAGTGAGTGATATATTAGGAGCTGCAGGAAAACTGGTAGAAACGTCGTGTAGCCAAAACTGAAAACTCTATAAAATCCCCAAATTATTCTCCTCTTATATTTTCCACTTTAAAGTATCAAAGTACACAATCTAACTGCTAGAACCATTTGTTAAAGGTCTTTATGCTATTGTAAATTCCTATACCATGGACTACCCAAGTTTCTCCAATTGTATACTCCAGCGACTTGCTCTGTATGCCAAAGGAAGCAGTGATTATAGAGATTTTATGCAGCTGCAGTGTAAAGTCACTGTATGCATAATTTTATCTCTACCCTTAGATAAAGTTATATTTTGTATGAAACATGGTAATTTGCTATTTTTGTTTAAGAACACAAATGTAGGAAATAATAGGGCAACACATAATAGGTTACCAGGCAGGTCTCCCACCAGTCATTAGTTTAACAATTCTCTGGATAGTTTTCAAGTGTGTTTTTGGTTTGTTTTATTAGCAAAAGAATTCCGTAAAGTTCAGCAGCATTGAAGCTACTTGCAAAGAATACCACCTTCCATTGAAAATAATTTTCCTTTATTATTCTTGGTTTCCAATTCCGTCAAAACTTGCCAAAAGACTTGTAAACCTTGGCGAGACATCTTTTTATCCCCTAGGTGCATCTCTCTGAAGTTTGTTTCCTTAGTTGACAAAGCCATGCAAATCTGTATATCGTAATTTGGATTCTCTTCCTCCATTTCCTTGGCATAGCAAGGGTCATAAAAAATCAAAGAATCACTATAGATCAAAGAATGACAAGTATATTAAAAGTCAAAAAAATTATGACCATAGTAATCTTTTTCAAAAGGCGTCTCACGATGGTCTTTGCTTTTTTCAGTAAGGGAAAGAAGGCTCCCTGGAATGTGTTTAGTCGCCAGTAGTACCCTGAAGGCTGCAAATTACAACATGGGATGAGCCCTATCTCTTACATTATTTTCCTAGACAGGGACATGAAAAACATTGTAATGAGTTTGTTTTGGTGGAAAATAAAATAATATAAAGAAAACTGCATTTAACTCGATGTAAATCATGTATGCTCTATTACCTTATACCCTAGAGGCTTAATACCATATATATTACTAAATGTATTTGCAGTGCCCATGTCTAAGTTTATTTTTTATTTTTTTTAGTCCTGAAGTGAGTGTCTTTGGTTGGCTGTCTATGAAGAAATAATTTTATCTAAAGTAGAGAATTTCTTATTCCTCTGAACTAAGACTCTGCATGTATAAATTTTTATTTTTACGCATATTCTGCATGTATGTTACAGGGCACAGGTTGGGAGCAGGAGGGAAAGACTCTGATTAGATAGACTGGAGGTAGCAAACTATGATCTAAAAGGAAAAGAGGCTTGGAAGCACTCTAGAGCACCCTCAGAACAGATTTAAATTGGACAAGTTTATGCTGCAACAAAGTCCACACCTACTTTGTCATAATTAAATATGAAAAAAACTTTGTGCAGAAGACATTTGTGAAAGTTGGCCTTTTTGCTTTTGTATTTTGTATGTCAAATAATAGAGGGTGGTTCTGTAGCAGGCAGAGGCAGGGGATGCTGTAGAAGGATGAGGAAATGTTCAGTGGTCTCTGTTTGCAGACGGGTGCAACTCTCGTTAGCA
>JAUBNY010000965.1:5183763-5213391 GCA_032275445.1 Crypturellus soui | reverse complement strand
GAGGCAGGGGATGCTGTAGAAGGATGAGGAAATGTTCAGTGGTCTCTGTTTGCAGACGGGTGCAACTCTCGTTAGCAGACCTCACTGCACTGACCAGGCAGTGCATCTCTAAGGACCCCAAGGCTGAAAGCCTAGGAAATTTGTGTGTCTGGCTTCCGGGCAGCTCAGTCTATTAATGCTTTTGTAACTTTCACATCCTTTTTTCCTGTCAATAGTGTGCATTAGACTGTCTTTTTTATATTCCCACTTCCCTCCTCATGTCTTCCAATAGCCCAGAGCTGGACTGCTTGAGAAGTGTAAATAGAGAAACTGAGCATGGGAAGGTGGTGATTTCCACCCATTCGGTGTGCGCAGTTCAGCTCAGAATTGCTAAAAAATGTAAATATATCACTACTTAAAAGTTAACATAATATTACATTTTAAACAGGTAGCAATAAATATTAACCAAATGATAGATAGTAGCTGACAAAGTGAAAGGATGCTTTGTAATGACATCAGATTTGAAATGTTGTATGAATGTCATAATATATTCAGCTGAGTAGTAATATACATATCAAAGATGTCTTGGAATAGAAAAACTTATTAAAATTGGAAAACATGGCAGTGAATTTTCAAGCCAGGCACACATGTGAAGCATTGTTAAGTCAGGAAAATTAATTTCATTTATAATATATCTGTATTAAAGTATTGTCTCTTTGAAGACAAACAATGCAAGTGGGATTTTTGCATCCACACATTTAGCACTTCTGTTTATAAAGGATTTGAATGTTTGATAATGGATAGCATTTAACTTGGAAAAGCAATATCCATCTTAAGAAATTTGAGTGACATGCAGACGAAATGTATATATTACTTAGAATTTTGACTAGTTATGGAGATGGTGATGTGCACCATTATTTTAGATGTCTTCTCAAGCGTTGCTGAAATTTGTATTTACACAAATAAATTAATAACATCCTTGCAAAGCACACAGTGGACACATCAAATGATCATTTTAATTCTAACATTTATTGTACTTTTGATGTGACTCTCCTAATCACCTCTGCATTTTATTGTTGTCATCGTAGCTTTGTTGGCAGAGTTATATTGATTAGATTATTAAAAAATAGATACAGATTTGTCAAGACTTAACTAAACCAAAGCACCATCTCTGTACCTTTCTAATCTTTATATTGCAATCTGAATTGCTGTCTAGTATAAATAGACTGGCAAATTACACTCGTGCCATTTTGGCAGGTTATTGTTTATACTGAAAGACAATTTTCTGTACAAAGATCTCTGATTTGTGCCAACTATGCTTCATCTGTCACCTTCTGTGACAAAGCAGTTTGTAATGTGATCAGACATGCCCTTTCCCTATAGATAACCAGTTCTGTGAGCGCAGGATTGGTTTGGAGTATGAACCTTGACTGGTATTTAAAACCTGTGCCATTGCTGAGCTTGGTTCCTTGTAAGACTTTTGCACTCCAGTATAATCCTAGTGATCCAAAACTCCCCATCAGCTTCTGTTCTCATAAGGGTGGACGATGAGGCTTAGGAAGGTGGATTCATTCCTCAGTACATCAAGTACTTTTTTTTCTTCCCTAATTCTGTGTATTGGGAGCTTTTAGACATCACGGAACATTTCTAGTATGTAGGTGGTGAATCCAAGCAATGCTTTATTGAGGGAAAGCCTCCCCTGGTAGATAAGGAAAGAGTGAAGGCACTTGTGGGGTTTCCTGTGTGAAGCAGTGGGCGACGCTGCCGTGGCCCTCTCCCGGGGGTCCGGCCTTGTGCCCGCTTGGGAGCAGTGCCATGGAAGCCGCTCATCTGAATCCTTCCTTATGGAGCGGGGCTCTCCCTTCCGGAGCGGTGCTTGGGCCGGGGAGGCTGCACCTGGCAGCGGATCCTGCTAGCAGCGTGTGGGGCCGCTTGCCGGCCCGAGGCGAGGGCTTATCTGTCCCCTTTACAGGAGAGACCCAACAGCTGCTTTCTGCATGGGCTTCAACTGTTCCAGCTCTCAAAAATGTTGTTATTGGCACACGTGTTATTTTTACAGATTGCATTAGAGATGTTCCATTCCCTGTGCCCGTTTGTTTAAAAAAAAAAAAAGAAAGAAAAAAAAAAGTAGCCCAATTTAGACTGTGATATAAACATTTCATTCACTCATTAAAAATATGATAGGTGAGAGAAATGAGGTTTGGAAATGTAGCCAGCAGCCTGGGAAGCAGGTGACAGGAGCTGGGGAACAGCAGAGCAGATATCTGCATTTCAGCTGCATGGGTGAAGCTTGTTCCAAATGACTGGAGCTGAACATTTGCAACCAACAGTTATGTGAGTAGTACATAGCTGATTGCACAGGGCACAGCGTTTTCCATTTATCATATCCTGGTGCTGGTATATTTCTTTTTTTTTCTTTCGGGATCAAAACTGAGAGATATGAAGTATAATCCTATAGTAATGACTAATCTTAACCCAAAATGTCCAAACTTCTTTAATTCAAGTTTGCCCTCAAAAGACACACTGAAGGGTCTCGAAGGAAACTACTGAATTTACTTAGATGCTCAAGTATCAAAGATGTCCGTAGGGGTTATCTGTGCTCATTACCGTTAAAATGTAGCCAATTTGAAAATATTGCCCTTAGCTTTTTTCAGTTCCAAATAATCACAATGAAATTCTTTCTTGCTTTGTCAATAATGCTGTTTCAGTGATAGTGCTGTTGCTTTTACCAGTAGGTTTTTATCTGTGTGGGCAAAATTGGCAGTAGCTAACAAGTGACTTTTATTGTCTCCTAAAAATAATGATTGATATGATTGTATATGTGCAGCAAAGACCTTATGCTAACACCGCAATGGGATATTATGCTAATAATTTAAGTCCAGGTCTCACAGTCATAGTAATAGTGTAAGCACTGTACCAGTAACAGTGTAAAAGAGTTCCTGTAGCCATTACAGAAAAAAAGGAATACATGTTTTTTTTTTCCTTAAATCAGGCTGTTAAAGCTCACAAATATGAAATTATATATGAATCTGAACAGTCATATAGAAGTTTATAGGATTAAAAGCCCATCGAAGCCATGTGTTCATTGTGACCACATACCCCACTGTTAGCATCTGCCGTTATTAGCACGGATATAATGGCCACATATTTCTGTGAAATTGAAACAAGTATCAGTTGCTTGTAAAATGCTCCATATAGATCAGTAATCCTTACCCCTGAAAGTGTGTGGTTTAAAACAACACACACGAGTGCAGTATTTCTGTCACAAAACAAGAATTGATTTTTAACCAGAAATGCTCAGCAGTGTTTTAAAATAAGTTGGGTTGGTTTTAATGCTGGCGCCATAATCCAGTCCTCCAAAAATCACACAGAAATATTTGCTGTTCTGCCAGGGAAGGGAAGTCGCTGGGTACCGACAAGGGGCAGCCTGGTCCCAAGCCAGAGAAAGGAAAGTTGTCCTGTGCAGGCGCCCAAGAAATGATGCTGTTTGGGAGCCCCGGCCCCAGTAGTCTGGTATGACACTACTCTACTGGCTGCCCACTTTCAGTCCCATAAAAATATGCTGCACTCGGTATGTTCCTTAAACCCGGGTGGGGGGATGCCTTGCCCAGCTAACAGTCTGCGAACGAAGCAGGGAAACCTTGGGGCTAGGTATGCAGTTTGCATCCTGTCCAAAATTAGTACCAAGAGACAAAGAAATGGATTCTCTCTTGCATGGAGATACAAAGAGTAACTTGCTTAACAGTAATATTGATTTTCTTTGACAGGAGATGTTGTAGTTAAACACTAGAGAGTAAAGAGCTTAAAAGGTAAGTTGGTTTAGCGGGATAGGATGTATCCCTTGCATGTCTGGAATTGGATTGCCCTGGCTTTGTGGACTCAGCTATGGTAGGAAAGAAATCCTGAAGCCAGCAGCATTGCAGAGACCCCACTGAGACCCCACTGAACCCGGCCTGTCCTGATTTTGCCCCTTGTGACTTATGTAGCAAAGCACCAACCTGCATTAAGCACTGGTGAAAATAAAGGACTTCCAGAATTGTGTGATATTTAAGTTGTCCAATAAACTTGTCTGATTCCACAGTGAAAAGTTAATTTTCAGGGAATAATTTCCTAAATACTTGCAATTTTGAGCATTTTTTTTTACTACTTTCAAATAAAACATGAAGATGTTTATTCCAAACATAATTGTATGGAATTCATGCAAATGTTTTAATACTGGTTGAAACCGAAATAGCTTAGAAAGCAAGAGTTAATGCTGTGCCTCAAAGCAGAGATTTTCTTACAGGTTTCCTCTAATTTTTCTCCTGATTAACAAAAATGTTTGACATGACTGGATTTTTTTGTTTTCTCACTCCCCTTCAAGTGTTAAATTTCTTCCTTCCTCATCTTCTCTTTGAAAGCCAAATGAAGAGACAGCTTGTGCTCACATCTCTTCTGAGCCCTTGGACCTACACTTTAAATAAACCAAACTAGTTGAGGAATGGATGAAAGATGGAGCAGAAATTATTAATAAGGTTCTTATTGACTCAGTGTGGCTTCAATATAGCAGGACCCACAGCAGTTAATTGTGCCTTGTATATGGAGAAATATGCAAGGTGCTCTCTGGGCTAACACTGTGAAATGGTGATGATGATAGTGCTGTAAAGGAGGAGGTTCAAATCAAAGGATTTACAGTACCTGACCTAAAAAGAGTTTTACTCTTTGAATTTGAAACATTCTTCATAAATATTAAACATGCGTGATTAAACATAGGCTTTCATTTGACTATTTAACTGATAATAGATTTCAGTGAAAGCCCTTACGCTATCTCTGATACTCCCGTATTGCCAAGACACGAATGACAGCCAAAGCCGTCGAGTAGTTCAGAAATGATTATTTTACTATAAACTTTATTGACTCTCAGTGGAGCTTGCTTAAAAGACAAGAACATTTTTGTTACTTTGTGAGCAACTTTTTATTTCCCACTGCAGCCATGGAAGCTGTTCAGATTTTTCTTCTTTTTTGTTTATTTTTTTGTGCCTTGCAACTTAAGTCTTGGCACATGCAACAGAGCATTTCGGTTGAATATTTCAGTATTTAAAAGACTGTTTGTGATTGTGTGATTGTTCTGACTGTGTTTATGCTCCTTTTGTCTTCCGTGAACATTCAGTAACTGAGACTTGCTGATATGAACGTGCCCCCAGAATGGCTGTGACAGACGCCCGTGCGTTTTGCCTTAGAGACTGGTATCTAATGCCGGCAGAAGCGCTGCTGCTCCGCGGTGCTGCCGTGTCCTGCTGGGCATGGAGGCCGTGCAGATACCCAGCTAGTCACAGAGCAACCGTCAGGCCGAGTGTCTGGCAGAAAAAACATTGCAGTTGGTCCAGTGAGGGTCAAAACACCTAATGTCTATGAAATGATCTTAAATTACAGCAGCTGAAGGAAGAACTATTGGCTTGTACACATTCAACTGTGAGAAAATAAAAACTAAATCGGACATATTTTTCCCCACTTTTTTTACTCAACGCACTGTGTCCTCAGTCCTTTGCCCTCACTTGATGATAGCATGTCAGTCCTCAAAAGACTAGTCTTTTTATGGCCCTTTAAATGACAATCATATGTCTTATGCCAATTGCCACAAGGTTAGGGACCCCAGAAGCATCTATAGTTGTCAGACTGTAGATTATAGATTTATATAGATTATATATTCACTTTTTGGTAAATTGAACCAGTGTATTTGGGAGATGGCTATAATATAATTACCTATAATAATATAATGTCTGTAATATAATTACAAATGTAGAAAGGATTTTTTGAAACTTTTAACTGATTGTTCCTTTAATTCATAGTTTCCATAAACCCAGGAACACAGAGAATACCCCAAATTATCAGGTTCTGGCGATATCTTCTAGAGCACCTTATTCCTGTTGATCTTTATAGCTGCTGACGATATAGTCAAGGCAGCCACTCAGCATCAGCTCTTTAGGAAAACTTCCTTCTGGCTTAAATCACTTTCTTCTTTCAGCTGGGAGAAATGATAGCAGAAGCTCCCAAATCTTCTTCTTTCTTCCTTCTTTGGAAAAGCAATATCCTGCACTGCACAGACTGTGCCATACCAGAGAAATGGATTAAAAAAAAAATCCATGGCCAATGGCCCCACTTTTCATGAAAAGTTGCCTTTAAGCCTGCTTATCTGGCACACACGTTCTCACAGGTTTCAGTGTTCACCGGGAGCCACAAAAGGAACAAGCGTGAAAGGACTTCGGGTCAGGCACACTCAGCCATAGAAGAGTCCTTACTGCCCGCTCCCCAAAAACGAGCATGAAGATTTAGCAACCACTAATTATGTCAACACTTTTTGTCTTTTCAGGTCCCTTTCTGAGCTAGTTTTAAAAATATGATAAAAATAATTTTTAGTATGCATAAAATCCACGTTGTGCCAATTTCTAAGAATAAAATGAAATAGGTTTTTTCTGTCCTTTGGGGTTAGATTTCTTAGTCATAACTTTTTTTGGGGGGGTATTTCATGCTGTGCAATTTTGGTGTTATTCTGTGTTAAAGAATTTCCCTCCTTTCCTTTTATTGGCCCCATTTCTCCCACACACAAATCCGCAAAGCCGCAGATGCTCCATTACAATGATGTCAGTCTGGCTACATGCTCCAGCTGTTTGTAGGTACATTTATAAAGTTCAGTCTTTTACATTATGCTGTAAATGTATATTTCATGTATAAACATAAAGCTAACATATTGCAGATCACTCTAAGTGTAATTTTAATGGAGGTTCAGTAAGTTTAAAAATACTGAAAAGTGTTTAATCTTTCCACTGGCAACATTTTACAGCGGGTTTTCCAATTATGTTTTTTCATAAGCTGGGTTCAAATATTCTACACCCTCTCCAGTATTTCATCTTCTGTGATTTTTGGAAAAAAACGGGGAGTTATTTTAGTAAAACAATATGTATTTTAAATAAAGATATCTGAGGGAAAATATTTTTCTCTCCACAATTTACTGGTGCTCAAACCCTCACTTAGCAATCTGTACGCTTCCATGTATGTGTATGGGTGAAATAACCTCCTTCCTGGAAGTGTCAGATTTCCCGTGGTATTCTCCGTTGCAGATATTTTATCAATATATATAAATTCTGACATAAAGCCCTACAGCAGCTCAGCCGGGACTGTGTCTGAGCCGTACAGCCGTTGTCTCCAACGTGTCCTGAAGTTTGGAGAAACGACTAACCCGGCTGCACGCACTTTCTGCCCCCGGCGCGTGCCGAAGGGTCGAGCCCATTGACACAGTGAGGGTCACTGGGCTGTGCCTGGGCAGCCTTTCCCTGGTCTCCCTTGGGTGCTGTCCTTCTTATGAGCAACATCGGTCTTTATTCTTCCATATCCTTCTGAGTTGCCTACTTTGTCTTAATTTAAATGCGGTGCAGAGTTATCACCATATTAGTACCGTATAATCGTCATTATTCTAAAATAAATCTTCTCACTTAGGAGGATTTTGAGGCTTAATCTCTGTTTTGTTGGCTCGGTGATGTAATGACTCTCAAGAGGCCAGATGAAAGCAGAGATCTCTTCCAGGAGTTCATGTTGTTTCATACAAGATCCAGGGTAAATATGATTTAGAGGCAAAAGTTGGGGACCATGAGCTGGCAATATCTGGCTGTGAAAACCTTCAGATCAGATTTTTCAGAAAAGAGATTTTTCAGAAAAGAGATTTTTCAGATGTTTCTTGTTTACTTAAAAAATTCCAGCTCATAATTATGTAGTTAGGCATTCGTTATGGAGCACAATTTCAGAACTGAAATAAAAAGATACATATATTCACTTGTGCGCCAGTTCCAGGTGAAAAGCTTTAGCGTGTGGGCAGTTTGCAGCTGTACCTGTGTGTCCCTGCTTCAGTATCGTGTGCATCTCGACACGGACACCAGCATCTTGTGAACTGAGACCCTCCGCTTCTGCAAGTTGTAAATATGCAGTATGACGTATAGAGGCAGTGAGGTTTATGAATATAGCACGGGTATTGACGTATTTGAATATTTCCATTAAGTGTTCTCTCTCTGTTTTTCAGGTCTTTTGTTATCCAGCAAATCCCAAGCAGCAATCTCTTCATGGTGGTGGTAGACAATGAATGCTTCTGTGATTCTATTCCACCTATTACCATGGCACCTATAGAAATAAGGTATATCCTTTTATAGGCAAAGTTGCCAGGATGAGACTTAAGATGCAAGTTTTGTATACATAAAAACTGACCTCATATGACTCAAGAAGAGTCCATCATGAGCTGTTATGGATGGCTTTGCTATTTAAAATTGAGCCATATGAGAAAGCCCTAACTATTTACTTATAAGGCGCCCTCACATTTTTAGGTATCTAGAACAGCCAATACAAGTAAAGTAGACACAGTCATATGCATCTTTAAGTACTATAATGTCACTGTGCCTATTTTTAGATTGTTAAATCTCTCAGTTTTGGCCCTACGTAAATCCATTTTGAAAATGGGTCTCCTAAAGTTGGAACTTTAGGAGAATCAAAGTATTTCAGAATCCTGCTTTCAAAAAAGCTTAAATGATAATGTGTGGCAAAGTACATATTACAATTTTAGTTGCAGCACTTCTTATTCTGTGCTGTATTGTATTTCCAGCTTTATTTCCTTACATGAATTAGAATTTATCAAAAGTTGCCTGGAGTGTTTTCACTGCAGACTTCCTGTTGAAGGCCAGGATAGTAGTGTAACTGCAAATGAGATGGTCTAAAGTAAAGGTCACTGGGACATAAGCACTAGAATTACCTTCCTTTCTGTGTATTGAGAATGCACAACACCTTGGGTTTTTTGAAGGAGTGGGAAAAGGACGATGCTGAAAGATCTGCTTGATCTTCATTTCAAAGTACTCGGTGAACTCAGGACATGTAAATGTAATGCTGAGGAGATGTCTCCTTAACTACCTTGTACATAACGAATCCCTTAAATGTGAACGCTTAAAATCCCAGAAGATAAGAAGACGCCCAGAATCATGTCATGGATTTCACCCTGAAGTAAGTTTCTGTCTACCTTGTTTTTCCTTTTTCTTTGGATATTGGGAGCTGGGTTACTAAAACAAATTTAGGAAAGCTGTCTTCTATGGTGTAAGATCAGGAAATATTGTGTACACTTAGATCACAGTAGTAAGGCGAGCAAGTGACCTTGTAAGTGCTGTAGATCTTTTCTGATGCTCCTGTAGACAGGGTTTTGGCTTCTGGCTTTACAGGAGGGTTTGTGTCATATAGAGAACGTGGTAGGATGTGAGCACAGACTGGCAGCCAGGAGCATTGGAGAGCTTGCTGTGGCCCTGGCACTGGCCACAAGGTTCCTTATTAAAGAAGGAACTTTGTGTTGTAAGGCTTTTTTTTTCCCACTGGAAAAGATCCATCTGTCAAAACTGAAGTGACAAAGAGCAGAGAGAGACCCCACAGATGAGGTGTGACTCATAGGATGGGGCCAATTTAACATATCAAGGAACTGGGAGACTAATATTTATTCCCTTGCTGCAGACAAGATATTTGTCCATAGGACAACTTATTCTTCAAAGTGGAGAATAAGACCTAAAATACGGGGAGGAGGTGACTGTGTAATGCTCATTGATCCTGTTCACTTTAAATTTGCAGTTTAAATTTGTTGAAATGAAGATGTGCATGTGTATTACTTTCTGTCTTTATTTTATGGGTTTTGTTCTTGGTGTGAATCTTCTCCTACCTGTGTGCTTTGATAAACATTCTTGTATATCATAATTAAGAGTAATGGTGTGTTTTTATTTTCCTTTGTTTTTGTCTTTAGGAAAATGCAAGAGAATGTGGTGGTGTCCTAGGCCTTAGTGCTAAACGTCCTCTTGTTCTTCTTCCTCTGCTTTTGACAATTTTCTCAAGGTGACGTTGACTGATGTGTACAATTGGCATGCTAATACATGGATAAACTGTGAACTGGGAAATGGTGCAACATTAAGGACATGAAATATAGTCAGAGCATCAGCATTTCATGATTTTACTGTTGGTGATGTAAATTCTTAAAGACATGTTGAAAAAAAAAAAGATTTATCTTTTTACTTTGCAAGTCATGCAGATGGGAATTTGGCATTTGGTAGTCATGATTCATAAGACAAGGACTTGGTAGGTAGACAGAGGTGACCATTGCTTTGACCCATTGAAAATAATTTAAAACTGTGTACTTTTTTTCAATAAAGTATATTAAAATCACAGTTTGACTGTGTATTCTAAGTATGGCAATGTGTTTGTTCCATTAATTAATAATGTGAAGGGAATAAAATAAGTGAAAGGTGATGATTTATGCTCCTAGCCTATTTCTGAAAGATTCAGAAGATAAAAATCAGAGCTAGCTTTTATAATAAGGCAGAGTAGTTTTTATTAACAATTATATTAAGGAAACACATACTCTGTTATGAAGCTGAACAGGTAATGTGCATTGGTGATTTATAGTGAAGTTTTTCTTTCTGGAAATAGCCATAAAGCATTTGAACCATATTTAGAAAGTGAGCCAAAACCACATTAAAGGCTTTTCCCTAACTTGGGCAAGCCCTGAATTGAATTGGGTGATTTGGGTGTAGATAGCCAAATTAAATACTTCTCATCTTTAACAACATATGGGAAGATCCACGGAATCACCAGTTTAAAGGGCTGGTAGTGCTGTGTTGGTGTTCTGCCCCGCGGGCTGTGTGGCACCAGGGCAGGTTCCTCGGAGCAGACGGCTGAGCAGGGCGAGCTGGACCTGCAGCGCCGCGGAGCTGGCCCCGCTGCCCAGGGGTTTCATTGCAGCTGACCCTGCAGGGCCACGGATTGATGCCGATACCCGTAATGCTAGTCCTTATGGGGGAAGGAGAAGAAGAAAATGAAGAAAATAACATTTGTGTGTGTTTTTTTTTTTCCCTAGAACCCTAAAAAGAAAGGGAATTAGCCACTAATATTCCCTCAGTAGAATGGCTTCATTCTCACAATTACTGGTAATGTCCTTATTGTGGATGTGTTTGCTGAGGACTCTTTGAAATAAGATAATCTTGTGATAGATCTTTGGAGTTTTTAAAAGAATTAGTTTCCTACCTGTGGGAATAAATGAATATTTCTAACTGGGAAGAATGATTCTTTAGATAAACACTGCGCAAACTTCCTACATATCCTGGGTGAGCAGAGGGAGCTAAAGCTGCTGAGAGGAGGGATTTGTGTAAAGCAAGACCTCCAGCTCATAAGTGGAAGAGTAGCAAAATAAAATTTCTACCTTAGTGCTTTAATGGATTCAGATCCACTGCTACTTCCTCTGGCTCTGAAACCACACAGGACTTTGCATTTTAATTTTTTCTCACCTCTTTTTGAGTGTTTCCTTGCAGATTTCCCTGTGCTTCCTCTTGGTCTCATAGTCACTTACTAGGGGAATAATTTTCCAGCTGATGCTGAGTCAATCTGTTGTCCTAGTGACGTGCTCTGCTTACTAAGGTAACTGAGAAATAATGGCATTTTCTACCCTTATGGAGCCTATGCAGGTTTTCTGCACTTCTACAGCTTTTGCTGATAGTCTGCAGCTGTGATTTTCTCTGAGTGCCATTCCCCCTTACCCTCCATCATTCTATCAAAAATTACTCTCAATATTTTATAAATAAAATATTTGGGGTTCTGATTTGGGTTTTGTGTGTGTGTGTGGTTTCCAGAATACCCTGTTCTGTAACGTGTCAGCCTCATAATGCTGCTGTTATCTCTGAAGCTTGTTTCTTGTCAGTAGGACTTAGGTGTGAAATATACATAAAGCAGCACAGTCCAGGAGATTTTTCCTTATTGGTAGAAAAAGAAAAGAAAAATCTTCCTCATTATCAGCAGTGAAAATCTGTGCATATAAATACACATATCCTGTCTGAGCTATAAATCATTATTGCTCTTACAAAGAAGAGAAATATATTAAAAGAGAAAATTGTTTTCTACTGAATCCAAATGAACATGACTAATAATAACTCACTGTTAATTTTTCAAAGAAGTAGTTTTGTAGTTAGAAAAGGGCAAGAGAGTAAAAGGAAGGATTAGAATATGGCAGTCTAAATTAATACTGTTAAAGAAATGAATAATGTTAAAGAGATGTTAAAATGTTAAAATGAGAACAGAAGTTAATATTGCTCAGAAAAATGAGACAGTCCCTTTTCACATGTTAAGATGAAGTTGCTAAGGCAAAATGTGTTGGTGTACAGAAATTAGTGTGTAAAGCTATAATTGAAATAAGAGGTTGCTAAGTGTACATGCAAGTTTTGTCTGAGTTGTTACTTCTTTCCATAAGAGGACTCCTTTATAATCTTGTATTTATTCCTTTTGGACTTGTTTTCTGATGCGATGCAGGATTTCTGTTTTGTAACGGCTGTTGGTTTAGGAAAAACTGAGACGTTGCCTTGTCTTGAAAAACCTGGGTTCTTGCCTGTGCCGTCCTCGTGTTCAGCCGAGCAGGTTCGTTAGGTGGCTGCTGCTTCTGAACTCTGTCCGTCAATGACGAGTGTGTGAAACAGCTCAGCATTCGGCTGGTGATAATGCTGTGAGATCTCTACTTCTATGAACTAATTGGCTGTGTCTATAGGAGTAAATTAAGAGTATCTGGAAGCATTCCTGGAACTGAGGCAAATGGGCTTGGAGTGGTACGTGCTAGTGCAGAGATGCTGCACACAGACTGCCTCAGCCCTAACACCCGAGCTGTAACCGTGAGTTTGCAGGGACAAAGGTAACTGACACAGCTGAAAGCGCATGCCAAGAGCTGTCCAAAAATGCCCAAGAAAGGCTGATCCCAGGAAAGTGCACAGGAATGTGCCTGACCACTGTTAAATAGAATAATCTGTAGCCATTAGCTCTGAAATCCTGAGAAAGTGGGACAAGACAGGGAAGAGGGTCTGTGCTGTCACGACAAACACTGGAGCAGGTCACAGAGGGTGGAATTAAATCTCACATCCCTACTAATCCTGGCTGTGCCTCCTCTCAAATCCTAAAAATATCATGCAAGATCTTATCAAAAGCTCAGGCTAGTCAACAGAAAGACACACATGTGCATGTGCATATATGCAGCTGCATGTATAAAAGCTATATGCATTTTAATAAGCAAGAAGTTCAGACGTTATCCGTATTTTTATCTCTCTAAATCCAAGGCCAAATCCAAGCAGAACTATGACAACTGCACAGTGCTTTTCCACAGAGCAAGAGATAGAGCTGAAGGTTTCTGTTTCTGCAGCGCTTGGGCTCTTTTTTTCTCTTTTCCTCTCCCTGGTAATGGCATTGATTTGCAGCTTATTAACCCCAGCTGCCTAGTTTTCCTTTAATCTTGATACAGAAAAAACTGTTTCAGGGCTCAGGACCAGACACGGACGCACCATTTTCTAATGGCTTTGTGTGGGAAAGCGTCTGCCCGTAACCATCAGGGCTGCAAACACTCTTTTAAAGCCCTGTAAGCCGGAGAGCCCCGGGCAGGTTTCTGCAGCTGCTCTTTCTCCTCTCTTCATTTCTGCGGCACCAGGACCGCCTGCCCCACCGTATTTTGCTGCCAGGGCCTATTCTGCAGCATACGTGCTGGGCCAAGCAGGTGGTTGCCTGGGGCAAGGAGATATTAAAAGCAGCAGTGATGGTTTCCTTGTGTAAACAGCTTCAAGAGGCTGCTTCAGTGCTGGCCGGTTAGCGAGGGCCGCAGAACGGGCCTGTGGAGCCCCTGGGTTTGCAGGCAGGGCAGGAGCTCGGCACGTTTGAGCCTGGAGCAGCCCGGTTGTTTCCACTCGCCTGCTGAGCCCTGTCGGCCCCCACAGGCTTTCAGATCTCAGCTTTTTCCATGCCTTGCAAGTGCCCACTCACGCTTCTTTAATATTAGTATGTATTCACATTTGGAAGCTGTTCTGTGGAAGGACATTTACTTAATTTTTCTACTTGGTTATTCTATTCTCTGAAGTTTCTGAGATACTGCCATTAGTGCTTTTTTTTTTTTCTTTTTTTTTTCCCCCTCTTTCCCTGCTTGGTCCAAGTTCTTGCACATGGTTCAGAAGTTTTCAAGCATCTGATTTGCTATTTACCAGTTTTATGATAATGTCCTTTCTCTGACAGAGAAAGGACATCTAGCATCTTCCGAAGATCTCACTAGAGTCTCAATTACAATCCAGTCTGAGTCTACAATTTCCTTCTCTCTCCTCTTTTAGCTTTGGTTATTGGACTCAGAGAGTATTTCTGCCAGTATACTGATATTCTTACTTAATTCCTTGGAAGGATTTACCTCACTTCAAATGGTTCTACATTTCTTCCCAGTGATACTTCTGGGGCTGATGCAGTGTTGTGTTCTCATGATGCTCTGAGTGGGAGGATGTGTTTCCATCTCTTTTGGACTTTTTTTTCCCCTTCTTCCAATATTATCTGTGGTCAACTAAGTAAATGTTATTTTTTATTTTGTAATTCTAGTCTAAATTGTTTTAAAATTCCATGGTTCTTCCTAATAGACACTTTGAAGACACTGTTAATCTTTGAAGAACATGTTGACTTTTCCATCGAGTTTCATTGGGTCACAGTTAGAACAAGAGGCATTTTTGCATTATAGTTGAGTAAGATCTGAGTTAAAGTCAGCAAAACAAAGCCACATTATCAGGCAGTATTAGCAAAATCTATGTAATGAGTTAAAGCCAAAAATTATACCTTACATAATACCTATTAAATGCCATAGGGCTGATTAATGATCAGTTTTAAGAACTTGAAACTTCTCTTGCCAAACAAGATCAAACTGAAGTGAGTGGGAACAACACATGCCCTTTCACTGTGAAGGCATTGCGTTCCCATCTAGGTGTATGCTAAATATGTAATTAACGAAACTTCCTTTAATTGTTTAATTTGAAAAAGCTGCTGTTAAATAAGTAGGAAAAAAATAATTAGAGAATGCTGGCTGAAGTTTTAAATGTTTTTCTCCTAAGTTTGTAGGTGGCCTCACATGAGAGTAACCAGTAGAGGTGTGAAATGATGCAGCCATTCAAATGATGAGATGCTGAAACCTTAACGTGGCCATTTCCATTTCAGCAGTGGTAACTGATTTTTATTACTCAGCATTTTGGCAGCAATAACCAGGTATGCCAAGCTATCCCTTAACACCTCTCCAAGTGTCAAAAGCTCACTTTGCTGCTAACAGTTGCTAGCAGCATATGGGGGCCTTGTCTGCAGATTTGTAGCCATTTCATCCCCAAATTGACAAAAGAGTTTGCTTTAAAAAAAAAGAAAAAGTGATACCAGGATAAGTGGCTTGATGCTGCTGTATTCATTTTGTAATATTTTCCTTATTAATTGGAAGCCATTGTTGGAAGTGGGCCTGAATGTCCCGCTTGTCACGCCGGAGTGCTGCGGGATCGCAGATCCGTGTTGAAGAGCTGAGCTCCAGCTCAGTGGAGCAGTGCAGAGTTCTGGTTATCTGTTACTGAATTCCTTTATCAAAGGGTTATAGGGAGTTGACAGCTAGCAGGACCAGGCTCTAAAGCTGGCTTTTTGTTCCAGATGTGGTCTTGAACTGCACTTATATATGTTTAAAGCAGCCCTGAAAGTAAAGTTTACACTTGACAAGTCTGAGTCGAATTTGAACCTTAACACCAGAAGTTCAAGTGGTTAATGCTGGGTTTGTTTGACTATGTTAGGATTTAGTTTGCAGCTTTAACATGCTGGCTATTCTGCTTCAAGGAGAAAGGGAAGATCAGATTTCACTTCACAGCAAGAACTGTCTTGAAGAAACTATTTAAATGTCTTATGAAGAGTGCTAAAAGTTTAACAGAGAATAACTAGTTGAGACTAGTTGGGATAGCTGAACTAATCAAGAATGCTTTTGGCAAACATGCAAATGTGCAGATGTGGCCCGAGACAGGGAATAGAGCATTGTTTTGTTTCAGTTCTTTGTTAGTATTTTGGCACTGGTCAGTTGGGTTTAACTGGAAAATGAAAGATTATTTTTCGTTTACCCATGTTGTTTAAGAAAAAAAAAGGCAAAATTAATTTGTAAGCAGCCAGCTGCACTCCTGGATCTTCTAATACTGCCTCTGAGACATGAATGTGATACGTACAATAGTTAAGATAGAATCCCAAGTTCCTGTCAATATTTTATTATCAGTTATAGTTAATGAAGCTGTGTAGGTACATCTGTTTCATGTCTACAGATGTGAGTGAAATATCTTGGGTAAAAAAATGTGCTTATATTGTTAGTTCCCAAGCATCAAAAACAAAGCAGAGCCACAATTAATTTGTAATTTCATTATCTCTTGCAGACTTTAAAAAGCAGGATACAAAACCTAGCCATAAAGACTGTAATGGAGACTGGTGATTTCCCATTGTCAGATCTTTGTGGTTTTCAGAAAGACGTTTTGTTTTAAAGCAGACCTTCTTCCTGCTTTTTGTTCTTCAGCTCTCAGAGTCCAAGCCCAGACAATGCAGGAACTCCCAGGAAATCTGTCCTCAGGAGAGGTGGTGAACAAAGATTGTTTTGAGTTCAGCTTAAAACCCGATGTTAGTGTGGTGCATTTGAATTCATGGAAGTATGGATTCAATAAGGAGTATTTAATTAATATCCTTTAGCTCTGTTAGTAATGTTATAAGCAGAGATCGTTTTAGGAAGATAAATACTCTGTGAGATATAGGAAGGTCAAGAATTGTTATTTTCCACTGATAAAACCTTTCTTGGCAGAAAACCTCCAGAATTTATTAAAAAAAAAAAGGAAAAAAAACCTAAAAACTTGGTTTTATGGGAATTTAGAAAGGTATTTGTTTAAGTCCATTTTTTAACCATGAAATCCTTTTGACATATGGCAATCATTATCTGTTTGCATCTGCCTATCTTGAAAGATTTTTTTTCTTAATAGAAAATACTTAAGATTTTTACATTTAACATTTTTCAATAATCACTCGAGAACTTCGTAACAGAAAACAATGATCTTAAACTGCCTCGCCAAGCATGTAAATAATCTACAACTCCTAATGCACCAAAGATTGTTGCATATTTTCAGCTATGCATTTGGGACCTTTAGGCAATGCTGTTTTGGATTAGGACAGAGCATGAATTTCTTAACTGTTTCACTTGAGAGAAGAAGGTTTTATCCTTGTGATATTCATGGCAGAAAATCTGGAAATTTGCCCTACCCATTCCTATCCACATACAGAAACTCTCCCTCCATTAGCTTCTGACAGATTTAAAATTAGTACAGGTTGACTCTAAATTCTGAAAAATACAAACCAAAGGACAAGCAACCCCCTGAGCAGGGTTTGGCTCTGGCTCAGCTGAGGCTTCCACTTGAATTCATCTCCAGGTTGTCCTCATTTGACAACCAGGGAAATAGAAATATGGAGAGCCCAGGATGTGAATCTCAGGATATACTGTATGCATATTTAAATTAGAAAATACAAGCCCCCTAGCCCTGGACCATAAATGCTTTTCCACAGATATGTTATATTGATCAAATCAAGAATCGAATTTCAGGAGCCATTCAGTGAGCTGTGCACAGGTGATGTAAAAGCATGGCTCCAAAAATTTTATCTACCAGTTTCACGCTCAGTTCATTAAATTATGGTGTTCTGAGGTATGGTAGGATGGTCTCTGAAATGGACATGTAAAAAGAGATTATCAAGTCTCCTGTATATTGCAAATGCTATAAGAATGTCATCCAGACCTGAGGAAGGATCTTAAAGGTCTGCCTCCTGGAGGAAGAGAATATTGAACTGTGTTACAAGCTTTAACACAGTTAAGTAATGCTGTAACATTACAAAATACTCCCACAAACTTCTTGGCCCATTTATTTCTGAGCTTCTATAAATATGACTTCTATCACCTCAGCTGTCTTCTGGAAGAGATCTGCATCTCACACAGATGAAAAAATCAGGTGCTCCTCAATCAGATAGTGCTCTGACTTATCAGTAGACTATTTTTCCTTTTTCTTAGTAGGTAAATAATCTTTGAAGAAACACAATCACGGCATTCATGAAGAAGAAAACAGAAAGCAAATGGATGCAAAATTGACGTATCATTCTTTGTTCCAGTCTTCAGAGACTGCCGTCCTCCACATCTGTTTCTTCTCCCTAGTTTTATCATGATGGATCTTTTCTGCTATAGCTTACAGGGCTCTAGGCCCTTTTAAACTCTTCAGTTTTGTGATTCTCTCCTTACTAACTTTTTTCCGTACATTCCCTCACCCCCACCCCCAAATCCCAAATGATTGCATCAGATCCAAGCAGCTAAAAACCTCGATGAATCTTTTTAGAATTTTAAATATAATCTGCTAATTTTAGAATTTTAAATATAATCTTAAATATAATTAGAACTAAAAAGATCAGTTTCATGGTACTGTAGGGGATATATATATTTATACCTACACACATGCATATTTTCATTCGGGAAAAAAGATATGTCGTAGAGAGCATTCTTATACTTACTCAGATATTGATAAGCAGCATGTCATCCTAGAACATCCTTACTGCTGGTTCTGATTACACCCTCTTAACCTAGTCTGTACCTATGCACTGGAGTGCCATAACTCATGGAATATTATGGGCCACATATATTTCAAGCTGGCCTCTCAAGTGACAGCATAACCCTCTCTCAGTCTCCCGGTGCAGTCTTCAGCGGAGAATGTAAATCCTCGTCTCCTCTCCCTCCCCGGTGGATTCGGGAGCGCGGCAGCGTTCCTCCCAGCCGTGCACTCTGCAGCCAGGAGACCAACACTTGGTTACATCTGTCCTCCCTACGCAGACCGCCTCTAAAAGGTCTAATGTATGGGCTGGGGAGAGCACCAGGAAAGAGCATCCACTGTGAAGCCTCAGATGACACTGTTTTCCCCACTTCTGTTTGTTTTCATTTTATATTTTCCAGGGAAAATCTTGGAGGGATTTAGCTTCAGTTCCTATTTATATGTTCACATAATGAGTTGTTCAGAGGTATATCCATTCATGCCCCACTTCGAGTGGCTTGGCAGGAGCATTCAAAGGTAATTGAGTTTCATGGTGCACTTTAAAAATATGTTCTTAACACAATATAGAGAATAGCACTTCAAGATGTACCTGTCAAGTCAACTTCCCTTTAGTTTCAGGGAAAGAAAAGAAATTGGATTTATCTGGAGGCTGGACAATAACAAAGGTGTTCTTTTTGCTGCTGTTTCCACTGAGCTTTTGCTTGAACCTGTATTGGAAAAGTCAATGGTTTCTCTTTAGAGGAATCTCAGCACGCAAAAAAACAGAAGATATCGGGATGATCCTCCTTCCCGCTGATGGTAGCAGGATTTTGGAGTGGCCACAGGGCGTAAGGCAGCACCGTCACTATTTCTGGGTTTCCTGCAATTCAGAGATTGGCTTCTGTTAACATAGTTTCAAATTACGTGTTGACCTCCTGTCTCTTCTTGTGGTCTGCTTATTCAAGCGTGTTCTCGTGATGACCCCTTTGACTCTAGTAAATTTAACCTATTAGCTAGCACATAATGGCCAGAAATACTACTTATATCTATGGTTGTATCTATGTTTTCTCCTTTTCCTTTCACCTATTAAGTTCATCTAAAATAACCATTCTTACCATACTGGAGACCCTGATTTTTTTTTTTATTCAGTTGTCTCAAGATAATATATAACCTTTTACCTTTACTGAGGAATTTCCCCATATGTCTGCTCAAAGAATTTCCTTGAGTGATTCTCTGTGGATTTCGTTCCATATTTTGTGGAAGTGAATTATGATTGGATTAGAAAGGCGTAAATCTTCCTGAGTTTTGAGGAGATGATTTCCTGGATTTCCAAAGTTAGCAATATGTCATTCTATCTTCACCCATGCCATGGGCTCTCTATCCCCATTCCATGTGGAACTGGTTTCTGCCTGGTTGAAGTTCATTTGCTTTAAGTTGGAGTTCTTAAATTTTAACAATCAAAAGAATGGGAAGTGAATTGGAAACCCTACTATTCTTGAATCAGTCTAGCAATTTTTTTTCCTGTAGATAAGGGCTCCCTACCAGGTGAGGTTTATTTGGCTAGAAAGAAAGAAACATTCAAAGACCTAAAGCTACATAAATAAGTGACAGCAAATACCATCCTGGAAAATTTTCAGTCATCTGTGAGAGTTTTGCAGGGTATTGCATACATTTGTTCTTCTTCATTATTCACTTAAAACTGCTTCCACAACTGTGTGTCGTTGAGAAAAATATGAATGGAAAATGCAGAGAAATGTCAGCCCAAACAAACTTCTTTAAAAATAGGAATGAATGTTCTCATAAACTTTTTAATACTCAGTGTGACTGAAAAGATTCCAATTCCTGTGTGCGTTTGTCAATATGATAAAACACAGCATTAATCTCATATGGCATCATATCTGTATGTGAGAAACTGACATGCAGGAACTTAAAAGTGAAGGAAGGATGATAAATGATAAAGATGCTGGATTCACACGATAGGTGCTTCCTCAGGAAAGGAAGTGCCATATTAGACTGGCTTCCTGAGTATCCTGTGTAAGGTTATATTTTTGCAAGGAGGTGTCTCTAAGAGTACAAACACACTGGAATGCCTCCCTGCTCTGCCCCAGAGCTGCTCAGCTCTTCCAAAAAGCTCTTCCAAGTGTTGCTGTTTCCCCAAGAAGTGACCTGAGTTCTTGATCACTCATGGTCATTGCACGCTGGCACTTGTCACAATGGTGACACCAGATCCTGTATCTGGTGCTACCTATATCGCTAGGGATAATTTTCTGTATAATCTTATTAGTTAATCTTTGTCCCTTACTGCACAATCTCTGTCATAAAGAGATTTCCTTCCTAAGATCCTACAGGTTTCTCGTCCAATTCATGTGTATGGGAGAATGCTGGGAAGCCTGTCTGCAGGGAAAACTCGATGACTTGATTATACTTACATATCAGTTGCAATTATACAAGTTTGTACAATAAAACTCCTCCTTTGGATGTATTTAGGGAGGAATAAAGATATCTTTTTCTCCTTAAACAGTTTTCAAAGTGACACAAGCTGAACCAGAGATAAGCACTCCTGTTCCTTATGTGAATGTTTAAAGAGAGAGATACATTTATATCCCAGTTACAACAGTTATAATTAAGACGCTCTAGCTCTGCTGGTGCATCTCCCAGGGCAGACAAGCCCTCAATTAGGAGGTAGAGCCCAGAAGGTTTTCAGCTGCCTAATGCCACCCAGCTCTAAAACAACATCGTGTCCCGGGCAGCATCCTGTGCCTGGTCCGGGTCGGGGTAAGCGCGAGGTCAGCGGGAGAGCTTTGCTGGTGGAAACCTGTGTCTAATATAAGCTAAGTGTAAGTATAGCTGTAGCGTGCGGGGAAGCAGAAGATGTGGCCAGCTTGGTGTTTCCCACCTTTTTTTATGGATGCTTGGTCAGGATTCCTCCAGGGGTCTAATTTGTGCTCGGCAAAGATTAACTGCTGCTCTCTGATGTGGCCCGGGATCCTTGTGCCCTGCAGACGGGGCCGTGCAGGCACCGAGTGCTCGACCCTCGCGCCGCACCGGAGCCTGATAACGTGGCTGTCACCTGCTTAATAGAGGCTGTTCCTACAGTACGGGGTTCTGCTCCTTCCTTATCCACAGGTATTAGCTTCTGCATGGAATTTAAGGTCCTTAATGGGATTTACAGAGCTCCAAGTAGCGGTAGAGATCTCTGTATGAAAGCTGCACTTTTGTGTGCCCTGTCTCCATAACTATGGACAAAGGCAGCTCCCCATCTCTCCAAGGACACAAAACTGCATCCACTGTTTGTTTTGTGACTGCCATCTATTACTAAAAAAAGCTTTAAAATGGTGAGCATCAGGGCAGGCTGCAGAGTGCATCCACTTCTGGGAATTTTGGAGCAAGTGGGTTTTACTGGAAATTAGAGCTCTGTAAGGGTTAAAGGTGTAGGGGGTTGCATGGGGTTAATTCTGATGGTTCTTGAGGAAGGATGTGGATGCTTAAATTTTGTTTGGGTATTTTAAGAGGTACATAAAGGTTTTGGGTAAGTGCTCATTTTTTGATCGTGACAATTTTTATAAATATTTAAACATATACTGTGTCAGATGCACTTGTAACCTTTTACCTCAGAAGTGGCTATAATTTCGTTGTAGATAGAACAGTATGATAAATTGTATATGGAGATTATAGTACACTTACAGAGTAGGCTGTTACAGCAAACACCCTTTGATTTTTGAGAAGTATTTCCTCATTACAAATCAATCTGGTTTAAGGAATAAGTATTGTACTGAGCATGAAAAAATATGCCAGAGGACATGAATATTTTTAGAACTCTAACCTTGGTTTTCTAATATTAGATTTTGGCCCTTGAACAAGTGTGAAATATCAATAGAGCTCTGCAACTCTCAGAAACAGAAACACACACAAAAAAGTGAATAAAGCTTATTGTGCACGTTCAGAAGAGAGAGACTTCTAATCTCCTTCAGCCAGCCCTGCAGACAGTAAGTAATGAATTGGGGAAGCCAGATAAAAACTGCAGCAACATTTATAGATAAGATCTTGGGCTGATAAATCAGGCCCTTTCTCTGTGCTGATTCAAAGAGAGGAGAGGCGCAGTCGATGAATCACGGAGATTGATGCTAATGCTTTAATTCTCCTCCCTCTCGCTTCTCCCAGGAACATTTGGCACGAGGCCTTTTCTGTGTCTGGTGCCTGATGATCGGTGTCTGCCCGTCACTTCCACCATGGGGAATTTTCCCCTCCTGTCAGAAGGGTCCATAGTACATGACCAGATTATGTTTTGTCCTGTGATTTTTATTTCATTCTGCAGCTACAAGTTGGTTTGATTCCTCCAACCTTTCTCTTCCCTCACCTGGTTTGAGGCCCATATCCAACTGCCTTTGCCCAGGCAAAATTCCCCTTGGAGGCAGCAGGAATTTGGCTGGTGGAAGGTTCTTCGGAGCCAGTAGCTCTGTGAAGAGTTTCAGGATCCCTGGGGAGGAGAAGGGCTCCATACCCTTCTACTATCATATTTTAAACTCTTTTTAAATGCCTGCTAGATACCTCTTACAGTTCCTAAGAAGCTGCTCGTATCTTTAAGCGTCAGGGCATGCTATATGTCCTCGCATTATGGTGATTGTTACTGTGCATTACTTAGTAAAAGTTATTTATGCACATTACGGAGAGAAGACTCAATGGAAGAACACTTGCCACAGAAATAACTCCAGCAGCAGTTGTACAGCAGTAGGGAGAGCTCTTAAATTATGTTAAGTTGTGGTCAGCATTTTGGGATATAAAATTTTAGCAAGGTTTTGTTGTAACCTTTTTCCAGCAGTGGAAAATATTATTTCTCTAACACAAAAATATGTAAAATATAAAAATGTTCTCCTTGAACAGAAAAGAAAAAGCAGTTTCTTTTGCAGAGAAAAGAATTTCTTGTGAAAAAAAAAAGTTTTCATGTGAAAATATTTATTAGAATGGATTATTTTTTTGCCATTTTGCTTACTACTTGTTCTTTTTTCTTCCAAACAGGAAACTGTAGAACTATATGAAATTTTAAGTATTTGTGAAGAATAGCGTGTTTGAATGGGGGCATATAATTCAGATTTGTCTCATAAGTAACGTTGGGAAAAGCAGACAAAGAGTAAGATACTTCCCTAAAAGTAAATCTCTTTCTAATCAATAAGATTTCCCCTTCACCTTGCGGTGTAAAACTCAGTCACCCTGAACCTGTGTGTACTAAACTAGGAGGCTTGCTCAGGTCCACAAATAGCTCCATCAACTTTGATAGAGGAGCTTTCTTTGCTAAAAATTAAGCATGTGCATAAATGTGTGCTGGAGCAGGGCCTAATTTAGCAGGAGACGACCCCCTGGAAGCAGAGCTCTTTACAGAGCCAGTTATGTAGAAATCATGTGCACAATGTGTTCCAGAGCTGTGCTCAGTGACTGATGCATTATTTGACTTCAGTATGTGCTCGTTTTGGATTCTTTGTTCCAAAATGTGGATTTGAATACAAATGAGTCTGAACACAAGCCAACCGAGGGACCTCTTTCTGTCTCAAGCTATTAAATGCCTAAGCATCTTCAATTAAAAAAATAAACAAAAGACCTGACACTAACTGGCCTGAGCTATAACAGACGTGTGCTTATGTGGTTTTATTTATTTTTCACATGTGTGCAATTGAACGCTATCTAGGCAAGCCCACAAAAAATTACAATGGGACTTCAGTATTAACATCTGCTTGCCCCATGTTGTTCAGCGCAGGCAAACAAAGTCCTTGTTTAAATCATTTCTTCTGCTTTTCCTTTCCCTATAAGGGAAACGAGCGAGCGTGCACCACGCTGCCCAGGGCAGTGGGTCCGGCGGGGCACAGAGCATCTCGCTGCCGAGGGAGCTCTCTGCCCCTCTGCACGGACACACAGCCCGACGGACCGTATACCCTAGCTGACCTCAGAGGGGTCGCACGTCAAAGGGACGTGCACGCCGCTAATCCCACAGCACCCGCGCCCAGGCCGTGCCGCGGAGAGCGGCACCTCGAGCTGCAGCCGGGAGAGAATCTGCAGTAAATCCTGTTGTGGCACTGGAGCAGCATCGGCGAGAGCCACCCACGGCCTGAGACTTGTACCTGCCACTTCGGGCTTTAGCAAGCCTGTTCGTTCTTCATTTTTGTTCAAGTTACCTTGTAGGTCTTCATTCTACTGCTCTGCAGTACAGTAATTTCATAAAAGCAGCGACTTGCATGAGCTTTGCTAGGAGACTAGAATTTATGAGGAAACACATGTTTACAGCAGAGGAATGACGGGCACTAATGGCAGCAGTCAGGACTTTCCTCTCAGTAAAGACGGGGGAAGCTCATTTCCATTCCGAGGTCTGAAGCACTATTTAAGCCTTGTGTTTGTGATCAGAGCCCTGGCAAACCATAGGTACGTGGCAAAACACTCAATAATCAGGATTAGGTAATAAAATTGAAATGGTTTATGGGATTTTTGTGAGCATGGAGACAAATTTCCTTCACAGTTTCCATTGCAGTAGAGAACTGAGGGATGAAGTGGACCACCTGAATGAAGCCAGAGGTATGGATGAGACAGTGAACACTGGTGTGAGAGGAGCATTTTGGAGACATGGGGAGACCACCTGCCAGAGAGGGGGGTTGTACCTATCTCCTGCTTTGGAGAGGGCAGGAGGTGCTGGCAGTAGGCTGAAGCAAGGACAAGCCAAGGTCTTGACTATCTGGCTGAAGTTCTTCCCTCACGTGTGGGGCTCAGGGAGGCCTGGTGGTTTAGCCACCCTCCAGCCCACATTGCCTGCTGCTTTGGGAATCGCTTTCGTGCCTTATTATTATTTTCTTTGTGTGATCTTTTTGTGTTATCCCAAAAGCAAAGCCAGGAATGAATCAGGTAACAGCAGCTGGAGGCTGCTGTGGTGGACTCGAACCCGTTTCAGTGATGCTCCAGAGCAGAAGCTGGTAGGGAAAGAGTCTGCTGAGGGCTGGGGCCTTTCAGAAGTGCAATGGGTAAAGATACTTACTGTAGTAATTGCCACACTGCAGTGACTGGTTAAACTATGAAAACAGATGGGCTTTTGTTCTAGGTGCTTTGTAATGGATAAAACTCTAATGATTAATGAGTTAACTGGAGAACAAGTATAGACCTAACTGATTATTCTGCATGGAAGTCGTGAACTGCATGAACATAGCTATTCAGCTGGCAAAACAGCTCAAAAGACAGAGCTTTGAAAAGCTTAAGCACATAAAAATGTTACACTGTTTTGTGCCTCCAGGAAGCATACAGTAATGTGAAACATCCACCGCATGTTTAAATCGTGTAGGATTATTTATATGTGTATGTGTGTGTATTTATAGTGAGGAGAGAGAAATGAAATGATGTGATATTAGTATTTTAAAGCGGTAACAGGAATGTCTAGAATGAGAGAAATAAATGTTCAATATTAAGGGAAAAAAAAACAATTTAAATCAGATATTCAGCTATCAAGATTGTTCGAAAACTCAAATAATCCACAAGAATTAATAGAGGAACTGGACCATGAAAGCCAAGAAATGGGGTTTGAAAATAAACTTGATTAAGAAGATAATGCTTAAGATGTACAAAGGCAGACTGATTAGCATAGATGAGAACATCCGTGAACAAGCAGAGGAATAAATCTAACATAGACAGCTGCTCAGATCAGATTGGAACATATTTAAAAGATGAAAGACAACATAAGGAGCAATTTCTCATTTAGATTGCAGAGAAAGGCCTCCAACTGATGTGTTCCTTCTATAAATGGCTTTTGGCCAAGTTACAAAGCTTCGTCCACAAGAAAATGTGGTAGTTGGTTTGCTTTTATCCTGAAAACCTTTAGAAGGACCGTGACAGGAATTCCATTATGAGAAAAGGATCTGAAATGATGAATAAAACAAAATTAATCTCTAATTACATTTAAAGGCGGAGAAACTAATAGACTTTTTGGGGAACAGTGATGGAGAATGAGGTTATGACTGATGGCTTGTGCACATCGAGGAAATGTCCTCTTTACCTTGAGCGGGTCTGGTGGGAAAGGTCCAATTGTGACTTTTCTTTTTATTGCAGAGATTATCACCTGATGTAAATTGTCAATGGATCACTGAAGTGCCCATTATTAACTCTTCTGCTAAAGCTTTAAGCCAGAAAGTCAGTTCCAGTTTCAGCCAAAACCAGGAATACAGAGAAAATCTGCTCTGAATAACAAGAGCAAAAGCAAAAACAGAAGGGTAGCAGATATAGACACTGTGAGCAAACATCCACGATAAAGAAAAAGTTAGTTTCAAACAGTGTTTATTATTGTTATTGTTATTTATTTTAGCTTGGGAATAAATGCTTATTGAAAGAGAAAGACAAGAAGACATGAGCTTGTCACCTCTAATTTACCCAGGATGGGTAGCCAGAATTATTTCTTGACTCTTATCCCAAGACATGGCAGGAGGAGAGGCAGAGCACCCACCCTGGCTGGTGCTCGCCTACCGCTGCTGTGCTGCGTTCTGGCGGTGTGAGCTCTGCAGCAGGATGAGCCCCACGGCCGCGCCAGCCCTGAGAGCAGGTAGGAGCCGGGCGCTTTCTGCCGGGCGCAGGCAGTCCCGGCTGCGGCTCTTTGCGTGCTGACTCCTCTCTAGTCACTCAACACCTTTTAGAACAAGATATAGTGATAGACTGTGTAGCCAAGATAGAAAAATCAACAGAGTATCTAAGGGAATATGAAAAGAAATGAAAATTCAAAATGTATCTGGAAGAGAAGTGCAACGTATAAAAAATCTTTTGATAAAGGTTGTTTCTATAAACTTGGCAATGACTCTGCTATAAGTAAATATGACTGTCTGCCTGTCCTGCTTTATGTTCAGTATGTCCAAAATTAGGAGGAACAAAATACAAGGAAGTCTCTTTTCTTGGTATAGCCAGCTGGATTTTCAGGCCTAATCCATTCTGAAATTAAAATCAGTTCAAATGGTTGGATTCCATGAAAATGGAGAATTTCCTTTATAAATATGGATAAGAAGAAGACAACTTTTTGGATTTCATACATAGTAACTTCCATAAAAAAAAAAAGAAAAATCCTTTCCCACCAGTTAATGCTATCTCTGAATTTTAAGTATTTTATATATGACTTAGGACATAACTCCAGAATCCCAGGTACTTCTCAGGAAGTATCTGTGGGTTTATACTGACATTTTTAATGGTAATCATTGAATCAACGAGCCTGGCACCCCAGGACAGAGTCCAACAAGTTCAGCACTAGTGAATCAAACATGAGAAGCTGTAAAAACACTTTGATTCAAACAAGTTAGGAAACACCATGGTTTAGCACTCCTCTCCTAAGCAATAAAAGTCCCAGTCCAAAACAAACCGACATAAGTAGAACAACTTGTGATACTGATATCAAAGGCTTTTGGTTGCAACCACAAATCATGATGTATTAGGCATAATCTACCTGTGCTTCTCTTTCCTTTATTGTGAAGGCTCTCTTTCCATCCTTCTTTCTTTTTTTTTTTTTTATTTTCCATTACAGAACAAATCAACTCTGTATAATTAGGACCCTGCAATGACAAAAAACATGCTAGGTGTCCTTTGAAAAATGCAGTCCATTTACCAAGTGCTGTAGGAGAATATACTCTGCCTAGTGACCTGTGTGACTTTCTGGAAACAGATCTCTGCTAGTTAATAAAATTATATCTTTTGTGTGTGAAAAGCATAGACTGCATCTGCATTAGCAAGCAATGTGCTCGGCAGAAATTCTGTAACATGAGACTGTTGGTGCTGAGGCTTTGACATCCCAACCTGTACATAAATTCAGGAGGTTGGCTCTGGACAAGGTTTAGTCTGGCTTTTGAGGCACATCTTCCAGTTTAGCCTCATCCAGAAAGAATCCAGATGGTGCCTCCCTCGACAGCTTCATGGCACCACTGAAAGTGCAATAAGCGGGGGAGATTCTCTTCAGCAGCTACATATCCTGATATCCCCCACCAAAATGCTAACATGGGCATGAACAAAATAGTTTGTGTTGTTGATGTTGCTGGTAGACACTTTGAAAGGGTTTTGGAGCTCTGAATTGTGGCTTAAAATACTTTTGAGGATACTGCTTGTCAGAGCTCTTCATGAATTAACAACATGACCTCTGTTTGAATACAGATTGTTATTACTTCAAATAAGAGATATATGGAATACAATGGAAATATGTGAAAAAGGAAAAAAAATCTGTGTGGCTTTACAAGCTGTGTAGGAGGTCCCTACTAAGTCAATGCAAAGTCAGCATGCAAGTTCTTCAATTTTATGCATGTTGACGTTTTGTAAGCTTTTACAACTAATATATCCTATTGTTTTGAGTGATACAATCTGAATTGTTATGCTTCAAACCTGCCTGATTTACTAAAGTTGTGTAGAAAAAGTTACATAACTGATTGCTCCTCAGACTAGATTTTTATACTCTGCTAACTTCAGATGGTGTTTGGGTTATCAGGAAACCTCCCAGCCAGCAGAATACATATTTCTTTTACAATTATCCAGTTTCATTTTTTAGAAGTATCTGAGTATTTATGATAAATTATGTTCTTCATTGCTTTGCTAAGATAGGGGTGAAATTTGGAGCTATTTCCCAGGAATTAACAGCATACCCTGATGCACATATAGCAATGGCAAAATTCATGCCACTAGTTTCAGTTTGATTGAACTTTTTTTTTCTGGCTACTCTATTAGGTCATTGTAGAAGATCAGCTTTTTTGGTTAAGGATTGTCTTTTTGTTTTGTTTCTAATAAGACAGATATAATGACTTTCTAATTCATGAATTAACCTAAAGAGAAAGAGTTCCACAGGAGGGATCACTGCAGATCCTCAGGATTAAATAAGACAAGTCAGTGAAACCTGAAAATAACCAAATATGGTGTTTTCCTCAACTGAACAAACACTTCTCAATGAACGGAAAAATACTAGTTACTCTTACAGATTTTAACGCATCACAGGAGTGCAAGCATTTAATTTTTTGTTGCTGTTGATGGTTTTTATCCCACCTCAGGTGAGGACTGTGCCCGGACACCCCCAGGCACCCACCTTGGTCAGGTCTCACTGAGCATCTGAATCTTCAGGTCCTGGGTTGTCTCCTGTAGACTAAACTGAGATGCCCAAAGCATATCGCTCAGGTTTGGCTGCTGATCTAAATGTTACATATTGGAAGTATGACAGCTCTGATACCCGGTTTTGGGTCAGTCTGGTCTATTA
>JAUBNY010000965.1:5166249-5183663 GCA_032275445.1 Crypturellus soui | reverse complement strand
TTGGCTGCTGATCTAAATGTTACATATTGGAAGTATGACAGCTCTGATACCCGGTTTTGGGTCAGTCTGGTCTATTACTGCATTTACTGAATGGTCATGGAAGACAATCAAGTCACATAATGACTTAATTTATTTTGTAGGACTTTTTATTTTGCAGGATTTGAAGCAAGTTCTTTTGTTTCAGTCACTAAAGAGCCTTTTAATACTTGGGAGTGCAACCCAAAAGCCTATTAAAACTTTTGCTAGCAAATCCACAGCAAGTCCACCTCGTGCCTAGGAAACTAGTAACAACCACGTCACCACAGCCAACAGCTCTCTGCTACAGCCGTGTTGCTGAGAGTAAACACAGCTAAATATTTTACATTCTTTGCTGTGCCATAACTACCCCCTCCTCAGGTCTCCCATTAAATCGCTACAAAATGGGAGTGGAATGGAAATAATCCCGTGCGGCTGTTTCCCCATTGCGATTCCTGGTTGCATTTCAGCTTGGGCACAAAGCATTGAGGAGCTTCCTATGAAGCAAGCGGATAGGTCCTGCCTGGGCAGACATATAAAAACTATGGAAAATGGTTCATCCCAAAGACAGGGTAGGGCCCACTCAACACCAGGACACCAATGACAAATTATGAGGCTTTTGAAGCTCTTATAGGTAAGATGGACCAAAGTTAAGCAAGGTTAAGTTTAAGTTAAGCATGTGCCTAAGTATTGCAGGATCAGAGTGAAATACCTCCACGTAAAAATGAGATTTACAGACAAATTTTCAGTGTTCATTTCTTCCAGATACAGTCTTATTCTAGACCTTGTGCTTCATTTTGCTATCTAAATTGATTTTTAAAATACCTTATTGGAAATATTTTAATTCTGGTAAGTGTAAGGGGAAATATTTGCTATATTATTGTCTTTAACTGCTTCATATACCCGTTGTAGCTCAAAACATGAAAATAAAATGTCTAAAATTCCAGTACTGAGCATACACCTATGTCTGGTAATGCAAAGTCACCCTCAGGTAAAACCTGCACCCAAGCAAAATAATAAAAGTTAAGGCAAAAAGAAAAAGGATGTATAAAATAGCAACAGCATGTGATACCAATTATGTTACAGCCAAAAATAATACTTCTTGGCATGTTATGCTTAAACTAAGTTCTGTTAATGTTACTTGGATATAGGCAGTTTTCAATGTACACTTAGAAATATTTCTATTTGAGACCTATTAGGAAAATATTTTGAAATTACAATGTTTGAGCATGTGGAATGAGTTACCTCTCACAATTATGTGAACTACTGTATTGCAGAACTACATTAGCTTCCTTGTAACTAATGAACCATGTCATTAATTACAGACATTCAAAATAAAAATTACTCCAGGCAAGCCAAATATTTACTATAAATAAAAGGGTCAAGAACTACAAAGTAACCATTTCATTCTAAACCAATCGTCCTTAATTTTTACCTCCTTTCTCCTCAAATTTAATTTGAAGCAGATTAGCTTGATTTCATATGTCAAATCTGACAGCTGTAGGTGTACCCCAATGAGACTTCCACCAGGGGCGAGGATCACTGGAAGACTTTTCAGTGGAAGTGCTAACTATTTTAAAGATGTGTTTATTAAACTCATGTGACTTGTTCTTACTATAAGTTTCTCTTGGGTATAACTTAAGAAACACTTTCACAGCTTTCACAGGCTTGTCTGTGTCTCCCTGGCAAAGCTGCAGCCCACGTTCAGTCACAGTGTCAAGCTGGTGGGACCCCAAGCCCCCATCTCCTTCAAGAAGAGCCCAGGACCCTATGGAGAGCAGCACACGGAACTCAGCGGCATCTGGGCAAAGTCACCCACCCTCTTTCAGAGGGAGCTGGGCATTGCTGGAGGCTTTGCAAGAGCAAACCACTGCCACAGTGTCCAGCTACAGCAAAAGGCAGGTGCAGATCCAAGAAACTCAGGTAGGGCCAGAAGCAGGTTCTTCCTGTTGGGTTTGATTATGTATGTTGGGATGGAGAAGAAATTCTCTTTGGTTCGTTAGACACGGTCTGGCCTTCGCCCAGTGCTGGCTGCTGCAGCTGGTTAAAACCCACCGTAGCTGCTCTGGAGGCAGCAACACACACCCCTCACGTCTGCTCCTGTCCTGCTGTCAGGACGCCGCTCTGCCTGCCCATCCCGGCTCAGCGGCTTAGTGCAGCTAAACATGATCACTAATGATTATTATCATCTCACATGTTCTACCTTATTATCTCCATTTTAAATGTATTTGGTTTAAAATTCATTCTTTTCCCCTCTCTCCAAGAGTGGGTTGGATGCAGGCGGCAGCTGCTTGCCAGAGAGATGCCGGGAGCATCTGCTTGGGGTCATGACTGCAAATACCTGAGTGCCAGGGACCCGTGTGTGTGTGTTGACATGACCATCCATTCTCAAAAACTAAGGTCTGCAGCTATGGCCCCAGCATTCCCTATTCTTAGTAGATTATTTTTAATAAGTATGATGATGTAGAACTTTTTTGATGGTAATACTTCTGCTAGAATAGACTTTCTGATATTTTTTACCTTTGCTATTTTGTTTGAAGTTATTTTTGTTTGATTTAAGGTATTTATTTGTTCTTAGCAGTTGATAAACTGTCCTGAAAAAGAAATAATAGTTTTCTTCTGTGAACCTATTCTTTAGTCTCATCATGCTAGGTCACTGCAAGTTACATTAGTGAATCATTTATGATAAGCGGAACTTTGCACTCTGCCTAGTTCCTTTTCCTCTTTGAACCACATCCTTACCTCACCAAGAGTCAGATATATGAGAGCAACAGAAACACTTAAAATAGATATCTACCAAGAAGGTTTCCCAATGAAAATGACCACATGAAAGTTCCCCAAACATCCTATCCACCATTTGTAACTTAAGCATTTGGGATAATAAAGATAATAGAAGTAGATAAGTAGTCCAACTGAATGTGTTGCCAAGGACAAGAGCAGACAGAATGATAAAGTATTACTGCTGTCAGGAAACCAGAAAGTACCACAAGGTTCCATATTATTTTCCTTTAGCTGCAATTGTATTCATAGTGATTTTAACAAAAGCAAAAAGTGCAAGAAGAAGAATGGAGTGGAAGCAAATAGCTCAAGTAGGCTTTTCTGAAATGTGGGAAAGTTGCTAAAAGTCTTATTAAAATCAACAAAAGCATTCATTACATGTCTTGGAGAAGGAAGTTGTGTTTAAGTAAGAGAAGGAGTCAGCTGTTAAAAAAATATTTGGGCAATATGAAAAATTGCAAATCCTTTCATCAGGAGTTTGGGACTGATTGCATGAGGGTGTGCAGACTTAGAAGTGACAACTTGTACAGCTGAATGATGCTTTTGCAGTGAAATCCTGGCTCTATCCAAATCAATGGCAAGATTCCCATCCACTTCAATGGAGCCAGAATTTTACTGTATATCTGTCTTTTTTCATCCATGCTTGATATTTGTATCACAGCTCTCTGGCAGGCTGTTGTCTGTACAGGTCAAGATTACAGCTTTCTATTCATATATGTCAGGGTTACTGTCTGTTTTCCAACAAAAAAAAAAAAAAAGAAGTGAAAAAGTGTTATGCATACTTCTAGTGCTATATCATTCACTCCATTGCTCTGCGTAAAGAGAAAAGAATTGTCTGTTGCATCTGGTAGAAGCAGGACAAGAATGCGAGCAAGAGAGGTAAATGCTGCCTGTGTGCAATTCCTCACTCCAAAGCTTTTAAAGAGTTCCTATTTTCAGCTCTACGTGTATTAAGTTTCGGATATGGGTGTCATGGGATTTAAGTAGGGGCAGAATTACCTCAATACTGTCTCCTCTTAAAAATGCTTCCTGAATATGGAAAAGTATTGCATGGTCAGGAAGGAAGGTGACTTTCATCAAACGAATCTGTCACGCAGTGAGACTATTTAACTCATCAACAAACGCTGGCATTGGTGCCTCTGAGTACAAGCATTTACCTAGGAAAATGAGAGAGATTAATGAAAATTCAAATTGAGAGAATGAAAATAAGCGATAAACTAATACTTTGCAGATGAATTAATTTTAAAAAAATGCTTAAATCCGCAGGGCTTGTCAAAACACACCAAGAAGTGTCCTGGTAAGTGAGAAATGACACACAGAACGTAATAAATGTGAATGGGAATTTTCTGTTCCCCCAGTGCGCTATTGGTGCACTACAAGAGCCTTGAAAGAATTGTAATTCTACACTCACTGTTGCTTATCTCCAGAGCAGTGTGTGCATCTGCAAAGTGACTGCGGCTCTTCGGTTTTTAAAGTCTAACTGAGGACACATAGGCATTGCAAATCAACATGTTTCACTCCTATAATGGGCAGCTTTAGAAAAGTGAAAATCCATTCACCGTAGGCAAAGAAAATTAGAAAAGTGGCAATACATCATTGGACTTGAGTTTGCAGGTGTTATGATGGTAGATTACAACAGTGCTCATTGTAGATAAAATATACATTATAGCGTATGTGTATTTATCAAAGGCAAAGGAATATGCCAATAGTGAGTGAGCCTCTCATAAGCAAATGAAAATTGCACGATATTTTTCTCCAGGAACAAGAGAGACTGAATCAAAAAATTGAGTAGTTTATGCACATAAATTGTAGATTGGTCATAGTTAAATCATGCCCAGTCCATGATGTAGGGGATATATCAGAGTTTTTTATGGCGAGGTGGACGAGCATTTGGGATGCAAGTGCTGAAGGGAATACTTGTGAATCCATGTTCAGGACTGCAGTGGTCATTTCTAAAAGCTGTATCAGCAAATACTTCTGTGCAGAGATGCTTTCTGCAGAGCCCTGGTAGAAGTTTCACACGCTTGGGAAGTGCAAACAGCAGGGCTGAGAGGCCTGGGTCAGTGCCAGGTTAGTGGAGCTGAGCGGCCGGCTCATGTCCTACCCGCTTGAAGAGCAGCTGAGGAGAACACATCCTTCCATGCAAGATGTACCTGAAGAGGGGCAAAACACCCAGGCAGATGTTGTAATTGCTGGCCATAAAGGATGACAAATGTATTATCTGTCTTTTCACTTTTTGACTGGAGAGGAGAAGAAAAAAAATCCTGTTTAATGGCAAAAATTAATCTCGTGTTGCCTGTCTAGCCCTTTTCCAGTTCTTCCGGGTCTCCTTCTCCTCATCTGTCTTATTCAAAGAGATGCTGAGTGGTGCTCTGCTCACTGTTAATATCATTGAAAATCAGTGGAACTGCCCTTTTTCCTTTGGCACATTTTATACATTTTTAAATGCTTATGCATATGTATATAGAGATAATGATGAGAACTTTATTAAAGCTAGAGACTTAGCTTGGCTGAGAAAAACTGCATTAAATTTCGTTAGGAAGCACACTCTAAGTCTCATCGACTGCCCAAATTTGGTTTGGAAGCCATTGAGGACAATAAGCATGGGACCCCCTGTTGCAACTTCTCATGTGTTATTTTTCAGAGTACAGTATGACCACACTTGAGCTGTATTTTCCTCAAGAATGTCTCTATGCTATTTTCATGAGATTTAAGATAGTGAAAATTAGTAATTCTGATTTGGGAGAAAAAGTTATGCACTGTTGCCAGAGAATTGTAAGTTGTTTGATCCATTTTTGTCATACTTGTAACTATGCACAAACACAAATTTTCCATGTGACTTGGTGATCTAAGTCTCTCTATCAAATGTTAAACCCCACAACATGTGCTAAACTTAAAGATTTAAGTAATGAGCAGTGGTTGAGGAAAACAGGGTTGTTCTCACCAGAGAAGAGGACACATTGTGGTGACCTAATTGGTGCTTTTCCTTTTATGAAGGAAACTGATAAAAATTGACCTAGCCAAACTTTTCTCATTGACAGAAAAACAAAAACAAGATGACATAGTGCACATCCTAGGAAATTAGGAGCAGATAGGAGTCTAATGCAAAACTACTGTATTTTATCCAAAAGGAAATTCACATATTGAACAGATTATAAAGAAAGGACTACTAACCCTGGCAAAATCAGCACATTCAAGAGATAGTTAAAGAAACTGTAGACAGAAGTGATTGAAGGGCATAGAAAAAAAGCAACATCTTAAAAAATAAGGAAAAGACCAAAGAGTTCACTGGTCCTCACATATCTTAAATTTCTGCTTTTAAAAAATTCAAAAGCACAGAAGCAGGAAGTAAAATACTGAGATATTCCAAATCTTAACATCCCACTACTGAAATGCACCGTATTGCTCCTATTATAAACTAACCTTGAGTATACATTGAATGAGACTTATAAGGTTCTTTTATGTGGAAAAAAATCAACTTATAATTGGAACAAAACGGTACTGTAACCACTTTCAGATGACAGCACTTCCCCATCTTTCCTCAACCTCAAAACCATGAAGGTACAGTAAACACACTTAAAAGTAGTGCAAACCTGATCCATGGTCAGGATCAGGTGATACAAGTCAATAATAAAATGCTCATTGTTTTTAATGAAGTCATAATCTATTGTTTGTAAACTAGATATTTTTGACCTAATTTAATGAGGTCAGAAGGAAATTCTTTTGATTTACCTGCCCTTTTGGTTATGAATGTTTCTTTCAGTCACTAGGATATAAGTTTGTAAGCTTCACTGATAGCAGCACTGATTTTCCAGAAGCCATAATCACAGTGCATGATTTTCAGCAATTTGCTTTAATTCCCTGAAAAAATATTGTCTTGTGCCCTTCTGAAACCAATGTTGAGAAGTGTTGTGCACTCCTCAAAACCATTGCTTCAGAATTGCAGTGAATTTGTAAGCAGCAAAGAAATTCTAATCTTCCTCTTAGAGAACAATGAAATCTGTCCTGTCATACATCTTTTCATTAGTTTTAACCTAGATAGAATTACAGTTTTATCCTTACCCTCGGGGAGCTGGCATCCTAATGGGTCTCACAGCATCATGTAGCTGTGCGATCACAGCATCTTGTCTACTGCTGTCCTGAGGATATTGTCTTAAGACACAGTCACCTTAAATGTTTGAAGTGACAGTATTTAGCTCCCAAAGCGAATGACACAAGTTGAGTGGATGTAGGAAGGGCTCCATGACACTTTGATGAGTCTGATTAATGGAGCTGGTGGATCAGGGAATGCCTGTTGGAACCAAACTGACCCTCTGCTGCCTGGGATGTGCCCTGGCCTCCCACCCTGGGGATAATTAAATCATCCCGAATTCCATCCAGATGTCCACCCTTCAGAGCAAGGGGACTCTGCAGGTGACTCTCCAGTGAGCTGTCTGCAGCAAATCTGAAGAATGGAGAAATCCCTGAAGAGGCAGAGGACTGCCTGAAATACTGAGAACTTTAAGAAATTCAGGATGAGTTTGGAAGGCTGAAAAAAAGCCGCCTCCTTACAGGGGCTTTTTTTTTTTAAAAAACATCAAAAGAAGAAGAAGGAGGTTAGCCTGAGAAGGGGAAGTTGTGTTTGATTTTCCATAGTGCCCTGATGAGAAAGCAAAATGCAGAAAGCGGAAGAGCCTAAAACTCTTGCTTAAGCAAAGATTGCTTGGAAATGATGAGGAAACTTGAAGGAGGCAAATACATACCTATAGTTTCTATTGCTGAGTTGAGATCTTGTATTTCTTTGCAAAATAATCTCCATTTTCCTCTACTATCTAGAGTTTCTGGGAAGGGAATTGCTGAGTTTAAGTCTTAAGATACCAGAATCCCCAGGTATTCATTAGCTAGGGGTGAGTCTGGGGTTACAGAGAGTGTCAGCCTGTTCCTGAGATTAAGGGTAGCAGGTAGATGAAAAAATTCCCTTCCCCAAAGGGGCAACAGAGAACCTGTGCCAAGAATATCTGCTAGAGGTAAGAAAGCAAGAAGTATAATTGAGGAAACTTGAAAAGACTTGAGGAAACAAGAATCTGTCATGGTAAGATTCAAATGCAGTTTTTTAGAAGCTGCCCACAGCAGGGCAGCATCACCAGGGCTATATCCAGTCTAACATTTTTTGGATATTAGTGGTTAAATATACAGAGAGGAGTATATGCCTAAATTACTGCTCAGATCTTAGTATCTAACCAGGAGGGTATGCAGAAAAAGCTGACTCTAGTTCTTGCTTTTGTGTATGTGTGTGTATGTGTGTCTACTTGTAGATATGGTTTGATAATCCCTGCAATTAACTACAGAGCAGGAGATAAAAGGAATCACTCTATAGGAAGAAAATATTTCTACTTCTTACTCTAAGTAAGAATACTCTAAGTGTTAAGGATTCTCTAGCCAGCAATTCTGCTTTTCTACCATTCTGGCAGATCATTTGAAACTGTGGAGTTGCATTAATGCTTCAGGCATCATGGATAGGAGGAAGAGTTGAGAACATGAAAGAGCGTTTTGTAAACCTTCTTGCTTGAGACAGCTCAAAATGAAACAACTGAAGCTTTCACAAAAGGCATGTAGGAGATCAATACTCAACAACTAAATGAAATAGATAGCCTAAAACTCATTTTTCAGTTGTGAATTTCTGCTATTCTCTAGTCGCTAACGGGGAGAATTGGCTGAACTGTTCCCACGTAAATTGACTCCATTCCTGTTCATACAGCAGGCCTCTGGCAAGAGCTGATTGTAAAAAGGGCAAACAGGAGATCTTACAGGTCATAACTTATTTAAGGAGGTAGCTCAGTTGGTTCCCAGGATGGGAGCAATCAGCAGAGACCAGCAATCTAACCACTAAAGGGTGCAATTGAGCTTTGAAGATTTAAGTATCTGATGTTGCAGGAGCCAGAAAAGGCCAGCTCTGTCAAGACTGGTTAAAACTAAAATTGCTTCTTTTTTTATCATCTCAGTACAGAAAAAAAGGGAAGCTAAAACAGAATATCCTTAACATGTCGTAGTGCAAAAGGCCTGTGCTGTGACCCCCAGGAGTTAGGTCCGCTGCTGCTTGGCTCCTAGCCAGGGTAGTAGACCAACAGGTCAGAAACAGATATGCTTTGAACAGGAGGTGAAGATGTTCAGAGCCATTTGCTCCAATTTTGTAAATCTTTGCATAACATTTTTGAAATAATGATTTAGGGATTCTAGCATTTCTTATAATCATATATTCTTGCCCTAAACATCGCACATCACGTCTAGATTTCTGAGAGACAAGTGAAGGTTCAAGCTGCTATTTAGCCTCATCTGCTGTGTCTTGCTTTGTCTTGTCTCTGCATCTGAGCCAACAATCAGGAGTCTTTTTTTTTGCTTCTTAAGTACATGTTTAACTTTTCAGCACCTAAGCTGACCTTTTGACTTGTGCTTGAAATTCTGGCACTGTTGAAATTAGTGGAAATTTTGGCACTGATTTTGATAGAACAAGTGTTCCTTTCCAGGTGCTTTGCTCAATAAAGCATATAAAATTACAAACGTAGATCTTTCCTTTTTCTCAAGTTCTCAGTCATCCTAAGTATCACTAAACGATATAAATGAAAATCTTGAGGAAACAGAATGGCATCCTTATAAAGCCTCCGACATGAATGATTAAAATTCCTTTTAATATAAATAATAGATACACTATACACACACACACAAACACACATATAATATGTCAATGGGATCAAAGCTTTTCTCCAACACTTTAATAGGTGGCACGCACCCTCACTTATCTGCTAAAATCAAAACTTGTACATGCACGTGCAGGTGTTAGGAGTTGCTTTTTCATATTGTTGGCACAGGGCCACATAGCAGAGCCATACATGTTAATTTTTTAACAAACTCATGTTTTTTCAGGTGTTCATTTATCTCTGTGAAGAAGTTTCTTAGACCTGTAACCTCAAGTTTCGTATGCTAATGGGGAGAGGAACTCATACTGCAAATAAACAGGCATTATTCTGTATTAAATGTAAGAATTTAACCATATAATTATTTTCAGAATTTTTTAAAAAATCCTTCGCATTTGTGAGAGTGATGCCCATGGAACAGTAACAACCATTGGCATTTGAAGCAAATTAGTAAAGGATGTAGTGGGTTTTCTACCACTATTGAGTTTTGCCATCAAGGCTGTACATCTTTCAAATGGTTCTGCCTGGGTGCCACCTCCGAGCTGCTGGCCTAGAGACATGAGCCACTGTGTGAAATATATGGGCTGTGTTATAGAAGTATGAATGAGGTTATTGTAATGGCACTTTCTGACCTTAAAAATCCATGAGTCCATGCTGGTTTTGGCAACAGAAAAATACCATGAATAATGTGTACAAAGGAGGAGAGCAACTAATGATTTTTTTATTGGAGGAAAAAAAGAAAGCTTAGAATAATGACGCAAAGTTAAAATCAACAAGTCAAAAGGTATTTTTTTTTGGTGCATATTATCATCAATTGGATTTATATAATCCCTCTGCCTAAGTTAGCCAATCTTTTAAGTCAGTATTAAGAACGGTTTTAAAATTAAAAGCAGATTGATTAAGCACTTCATGATTTAAAAGAATTCTGAGTTTGTATTGAATATCTTTTTGGAAATTTAGGAACTGCCTTTCTTCTTGCTACTCAAGATCCATTATGAGAATTGTGATTTTTCTGCAGGGGTTTTGTCAGTTCTAATTTCTTTTAGGGCAATGTGTTCTGACAGCAATGCAGCCTAGCAGCTGAATTACTGTTTTTCGGTAGGGGCCTTTGTTATTCAGCACTTGCTACTTCAAGGCACCTTTCTGTCTCTCTGCAGTCAGTGGAGTTTTATTGTTGCCTCTCAGAGGTGAGGGACTCAACTCTGTTTTTTCATTTGGGCATTTATTTGATCCCAAGAGCTGGTCCTTCTTATCTAAACTACAAGTCGCTTTCTCATCCATTAGTCAATTTATGTTAAAGATCAAAAGTTTTGGAGACTTGTTGTTGATTTTAATCTCACAACTTTGTTCTTTATTTACTCTTCTTGGAGATTCTGTATTATTTGGAAATTTGAAAAACAGTTTTTCCCTATCAACATCCAAGTACTTCCCATAAATAAAAAAGTTGGACTTTCTTTCAGAGGCTTCCTCACACAATGTTAGTGTCTGTAGTTTCCTGGTATGAATCTACATTTTTATTTTAAACTGTAGTATTATGTTGCCACTTATTTTTTTCCTAGTCTTAATGGATCACTCCTGGAAAATATAATGTTATAAAAAAGAAATAATATATTTAAAGAATGTTAAAACTTTTCTAATTTCTGCTTACTTTCATGGGCACTGTGGAAGATGATGTGCTTTTCAAATCTTATCAGGAACAAAAGCCCTTAATTCCTACTTATTTCAGAGTTTCCTGAACAAGCCTCGAGGAAGAAAAAAACAATAAAGAACAAACAAAAGCAGAGTTTACTTACAACTACATATTATCTTATGTTTTAAATGTAGAAGAACTCTCAAAGTCATCAATTCTCCTAGAAGAATAACATATAACTGAAATAGGCTCCTGGGAAGGAAGTCAATGTGTTATAACATTCAGTTTAGAACACACATGCATATTGCAGGAAAGTTAATATGCCACTTGTCCACTGAGTGGAGCAGGAGGAACCATTAGAAATTTTCCGAGGAAAGCCTAGAGTTATACGATCTGAGCTAATGCTGATGGTGTAGGGATGGCTGTGTTCTGCCAATGCTATAGAAAGAATATAGATATTTTCACCATAAATAGCAGGGGTCCTAAGGACACTGTTTGCTGGAGCCACATCGCTATAGGGGTTGCACTGTCAGTGGGCTGCCATTGCCCACTGCTCAGTGCACCAGAACCCTTGTAAATGAAATACGAGTCTAAATATGTGATTTCTCTCATTGCACAATTTAAAATATACTCTTTGAAATACTAATGCTGTCCTCCAAACCACTGTCTTACACTAGCAAGTGTTGGCAGCAGCATTTCCCTTAGATTCAGCCCAACCCAGGAGCCTGGAAGGGATCTGTAACCATTCCTGATCTTCCTGACTTCCTCATTGCTCCTCACAGATGCCTTCACTGTTCCCAGAACCATCCTCCATTTGTTTTATTTTGTTATGTGCAACCAATTCATTTGCTTTCTTGAAAGGTTTCATAAAGGAACTTCTAAATTATTTTTGTTTGTAGGTACAGTGCTAGGAGGAATAAAGACTCTAAATATGTATAGGCACAAACATTTACACAGAAAAGCAAGTAATTCTGTATCTGCTTGTCTTGGACACGAGGTGTGAATTATGTACTATCTAGTCTGGGAAGGCAGTGACAGCCTGTGACTCTGGTGGACAATGTCACACACCATTAATATGAAATATTGCCCATTAGGCATGGCTTTCCAGCAGTCCTGGAGGTGAGTTGTACCCTGAGTGAACCAACAGGGGAGAATTTTTTAAAAACTAAGATGAAAAAATGTTAAACTTGGCTGGAAATAGTTTGGTAATAAAAAAGGGGCTGTGACTGTCATGAAATACCAGATACAGATAGCTTGCAAAGGTCTAGTTTTAATGTTTTGTAAGATTTGATATATACAAGGTTCAGTTGTACAGAGGAATTTGCATATAATCCTCTTTAAATTCCCCTTATTTTTTGTTTCCAAGGAATGCCCATCTATTTGTGTTTTCCAGGTAATGCTTTTATAACCGTCTTTATTCGCTCACTGAAGTGTGTCCCTCCCCGTGCAAAACCCACGAAGCAAACAGGGTGCATTCCAGAAGGCATATCCTACCAGGCACTTTCATAGGAATTTTGCTGAGCTTAAATGTCTTCAGTATGTGTGAGAAAGTAAATATACATGTAACAAAGAGTTCTTCCTTCTCTGGGCAACAGCATGTTATATAATGAGAGAAATATTATTCTTGGCATGATAATTAGAAAGAAATATCACATTCAATGGTATTAGCCCACAAAAAGCTGGCAATCCATATAACTTTATACTAGGGTGAAGTTATTTCCACTGTGCTATGAGTTATATGGGCGATGTGTCAGAAGCCTTTGGCTTTTGTTAGTTTTTATAGTAACATTAATATGACTGAAGTCATAAAGTGTTACTTTACATATTAGTGTTGCAGGGCTCATCTTCTCACATCAGATGGATAGCACCAAGAAAAGTGCTCATGGACAGAATTCAGACTGGGTTCATACCACTACAGTGATTTCCTAAGCTGCAAACAGCCCCAGAATATTAACAGTTATATACATGAATTTGTCTTTCCTGGTGCCTCTTCCTTCCCTTGCACTCTAGCAGGGCTCCTGCCATCGCGGTCCCGCTTCCCTCCCTCTGCAGCACCTGGCTGTGGCCAGAGACCTGGTCCTGGCACTGAAGCACCCACCAGCTCCGGCAGCAGTTGCCACTTGCACAGAAGAAACCAAGCCATTCATCTAATTTCTTAAAGATCTTATTGAATAAGTCATCTGCAACCTTGTACTTAATTATTGCCAACTCAGGGAAGTCAATGGGTTTTAAGCGATCCTCTGTCCCAAAGAGGACAACAGACACATCATTCCTTTTTCTCCCAGTATTTCATCTCAGTCCATCATCACAAAACGTGGATTACTGACCAGCAGAAGTCCTGGCACTAGCAGTACAGTTGCTGTGGCTGTGAACACTGCACCAGTGGGCCTGCAGTTGCAACATCATCTTCTGATGGAGAAATCTCCTTATTTGCCTCCATGTGACTCACAGGTTCTGTAATCTTTGGGTGTTGTTGACGGGTGCCTGGAAATAGCATTCCCAGCATTTCTGTGAATAAATATTTGGAAGGAAGGTTGCCGGACACACCTGCCAGCAGCTGCAGGAGGGACATGTAATTCCCACCCGTTAGAGTGCAAAGACTCCGCCTTTGTTATATTTCTATTATATTTTCCTAGAGTATATTTTATTGCTAGTGTTCAGTGAAAGAAGATGACCAAGATAAAACCAAGATAAAAAAAAAAAATGGTAAAAGTATTCAGCCTTACTCCACTTTATAAAAGAGTGTTGAGAGTATAAAAAGAGTATAAAGAGTATAAAAGAGTATAAAACACTGTTGTAAACACCAGAAGTATTAGAAGAAAAATGAGAGAAAACACGCGCCATTACATGTAGCCTTTGCTTCCTCCACCCTAAAGTGGCTGCTGAAGCATCCAGGAGGAAGCAGAGCGCCTCCTGGATTTATTTGAAATATGTTTTTTTTTGAGTGGCTATCGTCAGGATTAACTAAACTTTAACAATCCATGTTTTTCCCCATCAGACCCAGCCAACCTCAGATTCACAGACTGGGACTTTAACATTAGGTTGAAAAGAGACAAAGAGGCAGCTTTAACAACCACCAGGAAAGGGACAAACAGTGTTGCTCAGAGGGTACAATAAATGTCTTTCTACGTAATTTGCTGTAGTACCTTAGCTCACAAAATGCAAGCTGGCCTTCAGGCTAGGTAAGATGCAGAAGTAGAAAGATGCAGTTTAAAATTAAAAAAAAAATCAGAGCGGTTATATAGCTACATATACCAGAAAATATTTGGCTTGGCTGGAGCGTGGGTTTAGGGTTTAGGCAGTTCTTGCTGTTCTCAGGTTGGTTTATGCATCATTAATAAGGGCTGTGCTATAGTTAGTTCAGTCACACAGAAGCTGCTCCCAGAGTCTCAAAATCCGGAGCTCTGCTAAAGGTACGAGTAAGAGAAAATATGTGATGTTTATAATTTATACTTAAAATGAATAATGCCGCATTGTCAGTTCTCAATTAGCCATGGTCGCTTATTTGGTCTACAGCTCCTCTCTGCCATGGGCTCGGAGCGCTTGAACCGGCCGATTTCTTCACGGAGATAAAGGGCTGCGTGGAGGCATCTGCGCTGTCACCTCCTCGGGGCGGCCCGGGCTGGACCCCAGCCCCTCCGCAGGGCACAGCCCGTCCCGGCACGGCCGCCCTGCGGGGACGCGCGGGGTCCCTGGTCCCAGAGGAGGGTTTGCGTTCGAACACCGCACGAGGTGCCGGCACGCGTGTGCCAGCAGGGCCGGTGACCCTGACGCCGCAGGGACAAGGGGGTTTCTCCTGCAGGTCTGATGCAGAAGTTAAAAATACCTCCGATAAAATATTGTACAGCTATAAATGTTTTTCTTTGAAATATCTTTCAAATAGCACAGATATCCTAAAGCTAATTTAAAAAAAAAAGAAAAAAGAAAAAAGAAAGGATTGTTTCTAGAATTCTTTGGTTGGATTTAATACTAGAAGATATCTGCAGCAAGGAGGGTTAAAAGGACTGAACTCTGATGGCTCTATTCCTGTCTCTGGTAATATATTCCAGAGTATCTTGAAAGAGATCCTATAAACTTGAATAGAGAAAAATTGGACATTCTTTTACACAGGCAGGTCTTTTCCTCAAGCATAAATATTCCAGTCTGTTTTTCTGAGATAAAGGCCATCTCATTACCAGACCAGCGACTTCAAGTTCTGCTCTCTGAAAACACATTCTAGTCACTCGTGTGCTGCTTAAGTAAATGCTGATGACTTCCAATGCATATTTCACTGAATATTTTGTACAAAAAGTAATTGCAGTAACTAGAACCTGTAAAATTTAATGCAAAGTTAATATTACAGAATGTTCAAACAAAATGAAAGTCATAAAACTACTTTCTCAATATCAATATATTTGGAGTTTTTATGCTTAAAAAGATGACAGTCCCTTTGAGATTTTTTAAAAAATTATTCATGTACCTAAATCCCATGGAATTAAACAGGAATTAAACTGCAAATATAATTAAGAGTATACTTTTGTTTCTTATTATTCATTTAAACCTGAGTATCTTAAAAAATAGACATTTCTTCAACTTTGATTTTAATTAAAAAGTGAAAAAATAAGCATGCAAGCAATCATGTTTCTCAAACACTTCATACATGGAAATAAATCCATCATCCAAAATTCAATAAAAGGAAAGTCAGAAGTCTTACGCTACAATAATATGTAATGTACAAGAATATCTTATAGTAGTTTTAAATTATTTTCAACCAATCCTGAACATTATCCTACACATAAAAACAAACAAGATATAAATTATTATTCCAGATGGATCTCTTCTGATTTGTTTATTTCTGGATGCTTGACTTGATTTAAAGAGTTTAAGATCATCTTAGGCCTTTTCTTACGACATGTAACATAAAAAATAAAAAATTTCCCCATATAACAGTAGCTGCTGGTGTCCTGTGTCAGGGTATTAACCTCTTTAACCCTGTCAGTCGACTGGGGCCAGGAAATATAGACTAGTCTTTTACTGCTCTTCTGTGTGTCACAACTTTATTACACATCACATTTTTACTCTTCTGAAGTGTCTATAGTACTAAAAAAAATTGTCTTGTAAAGAGAATGCTCTGTTACATTGCTAAAAAGGTATGTAGGACTGAATACCATATATTTTATCAAAGCAAGGTCCTTCTTTGTCCAAAGTGCATTATTGTTGCTCTATAAAATCTTAACATCAAAGAAAGACTCAAGGTTCTGTTTCATATTTTGCAAAGGTGATCCCTGAGCATTTCTAGGTGAATTATTCGATAGATTGCTGTATATCACTTTGCTGATGACAGGAAAGCTGTCTCATATCTTTAGTGGTGTCTGTACAAAGTTGGCTTGTCTTTCAAGTTAGTATAAGGCCTTATATTGCTGATTAGCAATAAATATTTCAACTGCTATTATGGAAATATTAGCTCCTACAGACAATAATATTGTCCATTGCTTAGAAGTACAGTATTCTCTTCTCAGAGGTCTTGCACACATCCTTCATTCAGGATCATGAAAAATACATGGGCACTTAAAATCTCTCTATAGCAAGATGGCATCCTGTTGCTAGAAGAATTGAGGACACTCTTTATAGCAAAATATTGCTTTACCACTTAATTATAAAACTACAAAGACTTGCACAATATTTTCAATAATCCAGATCACTCAACAGCAACATTTTATTTTCCAGTAAGTATAATTGCTTTAAATATGTAACAGCTATTGACGTTGCAGGGCAAGCTGCATCTCAACCCCTGTCTCGTGTCTGCCGCCATACCCTTTGCTACAGCCTGTCTCCTTGCTGCTTGCTCGTGCCTCTTCTGGATCGCAGCCCATTGTTTCCTGCTTATCTTTGTGCAAAATCTTTGCCTACAAGCCCTGTTCTTCCAAAAAGCAGGAAGGTGTCGATCCACCTTTGATGTAGGGCTTACTCTGTTTGGTGGGTAAGCCATACCCGCATACGTGGCAGCTGGGTTTCTACTCCCTCATTTACAGCAAAACCCACTATTATCTTGGGTCCCTTCAAGTTATTTGCTTCTGACTTAGTTTTTCTCTTTTCCTTTTTTTTTTTTTATTATTATTATTATTTATTTATTTGGTTTGTTTCATTTAGTTTCTTCCTCAGCAGCCTCCTTTAATTTAACTACTGGCAATCAAGCAGAGTAATATCACATAGATAACCTGAGGGAAACGTGACATTTATTCGTGAAATTATTCCCTGTAATTCTGTTATCCTCCACAGCAGGATATTGCTTTGGGCAAACTTAAACATGATCTAGGGAGTGTTTGCAGGAGAATTCAGGG
>JAUBNY010000965.1:5108480-5155513 GCA_032275445.1 Crypturellus soui | reverse complement strand
AATTTTTTATGGTTTTGTATGCTGAGCTCTCAGAATTGAAGAGTTTGAATCTTCAGTGGGAAGAGGCCAAAGTTGAAGCAAAAATCAGCATGGGGCTGTAACTGGTCTTGTGTTTTCACCTACCCAGTTCGCGTGTGACACTTGGTATTTGCTGATTATATATCTAGCTCGGCAGCCAGCCAGCTATGCAAGCACCATCGCATGAACACTTTTGTTCTTTGTTTATCTATATTAATGTCTTCCACACCCTTCTATCACCAGTGGAGGCTTAAACCTGAATTACTAAAAGTATTGCTACTGCAGAGATATGACATAGCCTCAAAGGGAGAAGGAGCGAGGTTATTGCCCCAGCAGTTCCACCAGCTGAAACATCTTCTCTGTAATTAAGTGTGCCTAGCCTCATTATCATGTTTAAGCAAGTAGTTTAAACAGGTGGCTTATTCCAAGCATGTATAAATCAATGTAAGAAAATCCTGCTTTGGAGCCCGTCTCACGAGAAGCAAAGCATAGACTATATTCTGGATGTTGTTTATGAAACAACTTGGCCGTGGTCTGAGCTGAAGCCCAGGCTGATTTTTTGGCTTCGCGAGCCCCTGGGCTGAGATGCCCGTTGGCATTTCTGTGTTTCTCACAGCACAGTTTTCCTGGAGAAATGAGAGTGTCCTCTGGTGGCTGCTATCCCGCCTGCAAAATCTGGTATTTCTGGTGCCGAGGGGAGGGAGACGGGCAGGGAAGCAGGTCTGCAGCCACGGCGAGCTGCCGAGCCAGCATCGCACTCCCATCTTGTCTCTGCTTTCTGACTTGGTGGCTCTTGTGACGTGCATGGTTTCAGACCCGCATTGTCCTTGCAAATAGCTCTCCTAAGGCTCCATAATCAACAAAAACGTCCCAATGGGCCTCAGATGTGTTTCTGCTTGAGAGAAACCAGGCCGTGGCCCCGGTGCCTGCGGCAGGACACATGCAGCGCCCTGTGAGCCAGGACTGAGGGACCCCAGTGTGGTGTGAGTCACGGCCGCCCATGCGAGAGGGGACTGCAGAAATCCCTCCTGCAGCCCGAGGGGTTAAACTGCTTCTGCCCTGAGATTTCTTCTGCCAGCAGGTTAGAGCTATGAGTGCTCATAGTCCAGCTTTTGCGTGTCCGCATCCCACTGCTTTTCCCACAAGAGCTGTTAGGCTTTTGGGGGAATTATGAGAAGATAGCATTAATGATCTTTGTGCTTTTCAAAAAAAAATTGACCACTCTTTATATAAGCAAACAAAACCAGTGAGAGTCTCTTTGCAGACCTCTTCCCCAGCCATTCTCTTCATCAGAAAGCAAGGCTGTTGTACTCCCTGTGGCAGAACCAAAAATTACCACCCTCTTTGCTCCCTTCCTGCTGCCAAATCTGTTCTTCCTTTTCTGAGAATATCCTTGCTGCTACCTATATTCCCCTCTTTTTTTTTTTTTTTTTTTTGTACCAGCTGCTCTCCTACTTGGACACCACCAATCCCTCCTTCTAGAAAGAAGAGCCAACGTGTTGGCTGTTCAAAGGCAAGGCCACCACTGGATGGTGCTTTGCCCATGCAGGCCACCAGGGAGGGCCCCCTGTACAATTCGTGTGTCCAAAGCACTGCAGTATTTTCGCCTGCATCACTTTAAACCAGGAGCTAATTGCCCAAGAACAACAATATTTGAGGCTGGCGATCCCATGGCTTCACTGATGACTCTTCTGGAATATCCCTAGAGATGGTAGGGCGCTGAAGCCCCCATGCTGTTTTCTTTCACTGGTTTGGTCTGTTCATGAGATGATGAGCCAGCTCTCTCTTCACTCTTGCTGTCACTCAAACCAGTGAAGTGGCCTGTTGGTGTCCTGAGGCAGGACGTGGCCCTGTGACTCTGCAATACCTCTCTTTGTAAGCAGTCTTCTGTACTTGAGCTTGCATGAAGCGGTGGCAGCTGACATTTTAAGCCAATCTCTTTGTAGCATCTCTAAATAAAACACTCTCCTTGTTTGTTGGTTTGGCTTATCTTTACTAGCATCGACCATGAAGTTACAAGCTCCACATCCTTTCAGAAAACAAACACAACTGACAGCGATTGTTACACAAAAAAAGCTGAAGCAAACCATGCTTTGATGGATTTTCTGTCAGGATTCATAATAGCACAGAGCTAAAAGAGAGAAAATAGGTGCTTTGGAGCATAAGATCGTAAAATGCTAATTTCAGTGACACAGTGGTGGACTGAGTAAATATAGAAAGGATTTATTATGAAGTTCTTTAGTGTTGTTGGCACTGACAGCAAATTGCTGGGCAACATTATATCGCCAAAATCCAGGAAATAGCACAAACATTGAACCACTGTATTTTCAATGACAATAATGAGGAGAGCTCTGGTATTGGTTGGCATCCCCACAAAAGGCACATGTTGGCATGTTCAGGAATGTAAATGATAGATCTGCTGCTTGAAGTTTATAATTATTTAATCAAACCCAGACTGCAGAACCTGGAGGGACATCGCGTATCCTTAAAAGAAAAGGGAGAAAGAGAGAGAAAAGAAATCCATACTTCATGAATGATGGAATGCATCGGTCCCCTGGGTGTGCCTGCCACATGCTTGTGATGGCTGCAGAATTTGTGGGTGATCTTTACAGCTTGCTCCGTTACCGCGTAGCTACGCAGGCCCGCAGAAAACAAATTGCCGACAATCTTTTTTATGTGCTGATGGAAGTCAGATCAATTATTTCTATTTCCTTTCATGGAAGAAAGTAAATCTGCAGATCAAGACAGGAAACCACTCATTTGATAAACTATTTCTGCACTATTCTGTGTACACAGACACACACACACACACTCACGGTCACTACCATTTTATCCTACAAACAGCCACACAACTCCAAACCTCTCTCTTCTAGACAGACATGGATGATTTTCAGCTCGCATTTCACAGATTATTATTCAACTTCAAGAAGACTTATTTTATTTTCATCTTCTGGAGGAGAAAAAAAAAATAATGAGCATTCCGTTTTCAGAAGTAAATCTCCGGGCACTGTATGTTCTGGCTGGTGGCAGGCGGCCTAGCAGAGGTCGGTGCTTTCTCCGCCTGGACTTTGCGCGACAACTCAACTTTCAATTTAGTCCAAGCGTGGTGGAAAAAGAAAAAAAGTCTTTCAAAAGCCATAATTGTGAGCTTCTGGGGAGGGAGAACAAATTACTAAATCAAATTAGCATTACGTTTCACTCGTAGGCCCTCAGAGATGGAGAATTTGCATAAGATGTTTTCTTGTATTCTACTGTTAGTGTAAACACTCGAGTTCTGCACAAAATCCCAGAGAAGAGATGCCGGTGATGCTATAATGCAATATCAAAAAAAGTTTAGAAATGCATTAGCTGTGTATATCTAGATATGATTCCACTACTTTTAAAGAATCAAATGCATAATTTTAATATATGCTGAAGGATTTATTATCATGACTCCATTCACTGTGTACTAGGAATAGTTGCTTTGTGTTTTCTGCACTGAGGCTTATCTTTCCTTTCTGTCTTCATGGGTAAAAATATTTGCTGTAGGATATTCATGGCTGCAGAAGATGAAATCCAGGCCCAATATAAGACAATGGAAGAGTTACCATGGATTTCTATGGGGTCAGAGTTTGACACGCAAAACCTAAATAAGGGTCTTCAGTATGATTCTGTTTTCCATCCTGAAAGTAACACTTCTCTCTAGCAGATCTGCAATACCCTGTTCTTCTGTCTCGGCTTATCCCCTTCCTTCTGTCGTGCTAAGGTGGAAAAAAGCTCCTGAGTCTCTGCGGTGCAGCAGGAAGGGGAGCTCGGAGCAGTGCGGCCCAGGGCTGCTGCCAGGTGGGTTTGAGAGGTGCGTTGTACCAAAAGCAGTGGTGCAAGGGCCAGAATAAAAAAGGAAAATTGTCTTTCCTGTTTGGGGCGTATGTGTTTGATAACTAGTCATTTCATAATGAATCAGAATATAGAGAAGGGAGGCTTATTGTTCACTTTGAGTTTCAGGTCCTCCAATGAATTGCAAATGGTAAAAGGAAAAATGAAGCAAGAATGTATTTGGGTCTTAAGACATAAAGAACATTCAGTATTATTGTGCTTGTCCAGATATGACAACTCTGACGATTCAAACCACAATAGTACAAGGAAATACGCAATTTATGCTTAATTTTCTTTAATTTAAAGATGGCACAGAGCACTATACAAACCATTAAAATCATATAAGAGTGAAAAAAGCTTTATAGCTGTGAAAAAATACTTTTATTTTAAAAAGTTGGACTAACCCCTTCTATTTACCCTAGGAATCTATATATATTTTCTATGTTTCAGACAATAAATGCTTCCTCCAAATTTATGCAATCATATATAATATATTCAGGAAAACTAATTACTGAAGCAATTTATATTTGGAAAGTTATCTTTACAGCCAGAGGGGTAAAAACATTTTTTTTAATAATGAGAGCTCAGATCCCACACAATTTCTTTTATTTAATCTGCCCGTGAATAGAAAGCTATTATTAAAAAAAAAAAAAAAAAAAAAAAGACAGAATAAATTCCACAGTTGAAAGGCAAAAGGAAAAAAATATGCAAATTGCAAAATAAGCAGCTAGAATTATGGGCATTTTTACACTCCCTTATTAAAAACAATTATGAAGTTAAAAGTTGAGCGTATACTGTAGATGCTACTACTCTGAAAGTGTAGCCCTCCCCTACTTTGCAAATGGGCCTTTATATCAGTGTATTATTGGGGAAAAAAATAAGCAATGACCCTGTTTTTCTTATCTTTTTTTTTTATTTCTTATTTTGAAAAGTAATGCTGTCTTCACATTTAAATTTCTTGGCTTTTGTCAGTTTTTCAGCTCTAAGACCATCTCTGTGATTTACATGTTTTGCATTTAATGATTTTTTTTTCTCAAATGTTTCTTTAAACTCCTCCAGATTGATAACAGGTTTTATATAAGATCTATGATTAAAGAAAGATGTGGATTTGGTTTGCAGTTTAAAGTCCTTTTAAAATACATCTAAATTAATTAAAAACAAACAGGATCCCTTGGGAAAGCCTTCACTTGCTGATTCACCTGTAGGGATTGGTCAGAGAGGAGAAGGAATCTCTCTGCTCTCTTATTATGGTCATGTGAAAAACATAACCCGTGCTCTCTTTTTTTCCCCCTCCTGTTTAGCAAGAGTTTCGTTTCCTGCTAATATTCCCGGCGCTGCTCAGCTGCTGGGCTTTCCCAAGGGCTGCAGTTCCCGTGAGGCAGCTCCCCAGCCGCCCAGCGCTGACCGCGTCTGTTCTCTGCACCTGATCCCGAGGCCGGCGAAGGCGAGCGGCGGCCGTGCCCGAGCACCCTGTGCCCATCCGGCACCTCCGTGCCGCTGCACGGGCACACGCAACACCTGACATTTACACACACGTTTATCTATCATCTCAGACATCTGCATAGATGTAGTTCATTTGTATCTCTGCATAACGGATGGATTTGTGCCTCCTGCAAATAGCATGCCCTTTCTAAGCAGCGCTTAGCATTTCAGCAGCTTAAATCTCTCTCCATCCCAGGTTAGCAATGTGGGTAAACATCCCCAACCCGTCAGCCCAAGAAAGCTAAACGTGGTGGTAGTGGTGAACCTCTAAGTTAATGAAATGGTCTATGCTGATGTCACTGGATGTGGCAGTAATTCCACAGCATACAACACACCCAGTATAATATTACCACAAACAAAGTATAAACTGAACTCTTTCCATCAAAAAAAAATGTTTTTGCAGAAATATATAAATAAATATTTCTGTTGAAGAAAGAATGGTGTTCAGGTCATTATTTTAGTAAGAAGTGACTTAATAAGAAATAAGATTAGTCATTTTAATAGATCTTAATTGATTTTTATACAATATCCATATTGTTTCAGATTAAATTCAAATTGAAGAACACTCAAAATAGAACACTTCAGGGACTTTAAGCAACAATGTTTTGGACCTTTGAATCTAAGGTAAATACTACTGTTTCAACTCATTATTTTGCTTTGGAATGTTTTATTTTTGTTTCTAGAACAGCTGTGTCTCAGCTGAATCTGCTTCTCTTACTGACTTAGTAAAACTACCCAAATTAAGCAAAGAAACAGTGACTATAAGAAGGTAATATACTACTCAGACGGAGAAATTAATAGGGGAAATACAATAGCATAGAATCAGTTTCCAGGTGCTACTATTTCCACTTGAACTTCGCTCTCAGCTGGTCCCTCATTGCAGTCAGCAGCGCTGGAGAGGCGTCACCCCCCCCAGGGCAGATGCCTGACATTAGTGACACCAGCTGCCCTCCGAAGCGCCTGTCTCCTTCCTCGACTATAGAGGGAGCCAAGGCAACTTGCTGGGAGGAGAAGTCCAACTTTTAGATTATTAAGCTTACAGCTAACAATATCATTAATGCCATTTTTGTTATTTACTTTCCTGGAGCGAACCGTGAAACTCTACAGTCTTTTCATTCTGTGGTGAGACCAGGAAAAAGTATCTTCGTGATTTAATCTAGTATGAAATGTTCTCTAAAATACTTTGCATTTTAAAAAAAAAATTCTTACAAAGACATTTATTTTCCAGCAAAAAAAAAAATTCTCATATCATGTTTCTTGGAACTAATTTTCCTCATTCATACAAACCAACTCTTATATCTTCCTGTTGACAACACTCTGTTTTCTTTTCTTTTTCCTAGTACATTTGTAGCATGTGGATCAAAGGTTTATGGATTCTTGTCTTTTCTTGAACCCACAAGCAAAGTAGCAACACAGCCAAGTTTTAAAAGTTTGCAAATCATTAAGAAGCAAAGCAGACAAAACATATAGTGTTCCCAAGAGATCTGAGACATGAAAGCATCTGTGTTGTGATCTATGTGCAGAAAATCTTTGGAGGCCAGACTTAATTGTGCAGTAGGACTTAGAGTGCACTCTGATTTTCAGATTTTATGTCGTAAGTTTAAGGAATCAGTCTATATATTTTTGCTTCAGATCCCCCAAATATTATGTCTGTAGTAGAGCTGAACCTGTCCACTTCTCCAGACTGAACTTCAAATGTTAGGATTCTCTGATCTTCATCCAGATTGTAAGTGTAATATATGTTCTCCTTGAAGGAAAGCTCTGCTGAACTTGTTTTCAGTTTGTTTTCAAACCTCATATGAAAAGTTTTTGTCACTGACTTCAAGATTTCATCCCTGAAGCTTAAAATGTTGAAATGGTTGTGGAAGCTCCTGAGGAAATAGGAAATTTTTAGAATTCAGACAGGAGAGAATAAGGTTGTTCATATGGCCTATTTTTAAGTACATTAATAAAATGTTGTCTTAGGAAGATATACACCCTCTGCAGAGCTGAAGAGGAGCTACTTGTCTTGTGGTCTTCATGGCAACTGCAAAATTAATCAGTGGTGATTTTGACTCTACCTGAAGATTCCAAGTAAAAGTGTTGCAATAGCTGTTTACTCCAAAACCCAGATTCGCTCCCCGCTCAGTGATGGTTTGTGGCTGGCACCTGCATATTATGAGAAGTTGGATAATTCTTAAAACTTATTTGAGAGGCCCAAAGCAACTTGCCCCTCTGGTAGCTCTACCTGAATGTCTGTGTGTGCGTACTGCTCTATCTGGGCTAATGTCACTCTTCTTGCTGTTGTCCTTGTCCAACAGTGGAGAGGAGCAGTTTGGGTTTAGCACTTTAGAGTTTCTTTGATATTTGTCTCCAGTGATAAAACTGACTTGTCACCCTATTGATAAAAAGTAGATGGAGATTCTTGATCACTGGTTTCTCTGCTGTTTCTTAACAGATCTGTGCCTGTGCTGGCTGTTTTCTGGCTACGGTGCCCAGGGAATTGCTTATCTCCAGCTCTGTGTCATTTCCTGCTTGCCTCACCTGACATTTAGCGTGATCCATAAAGATGGCAAGATTAATATCAGACAGCAAATTGCCACGTGCAAAGTAAGGGAGAGGTTCCCATCACTCTTCTCTCTTCCCGTAAATAATTAGCACTGCTTTATTCGGTGTTAATGCTTTAATCGTGCAACAGTGAGGTACTAAGAAGTCAAATGCCTTGCAAAATTCTTGTGTCTATGCAATTACCTCTAGCAATTTGCTTGGCAAGACTTCTTTTCCCATAAAGGCATCTTGACTGGCACCTACTCTACTGCCATCCTTTAATTTTCTGCTAATTGAATCCCTTATCAGCTTTTCCACTACTTTGCTTGGGACTGATGCCAGGCTAACTGACCTGTAATTACCATGGTCCTTCTGCTTCCTCTTTTGGGCTTTTGGTGATGTTGCATATTTCTACTGTTCTCTAGCAACTTTTGGATTTATAGTACACTAGCTCTCTGATTTAAAAAATCAGTTCTCATAAAAGGTTTTTAATAGTGATTTGTTAATGTGATGCAAGGGACTTCATTAGTAGATGAAAGATGAATATATCATCTATTTTCTTTCAAATGATAAACAGAAGCATGTGTGTGTATAAGGTATCCATTAGCTTTGTCTTATCTACAATATTAACAATTTGACTTAGCCATCCAGTAATAGGTTTGTACCATTTTAAGGAGTATAAGGGAGGAGGTATAGACCTGATCCAATTTCTTACTTTCTTAGCAATCTAGCAACAAATATTTCCCTGCTATCATTAGACTTCTTTATGAAGTTTCTACATTTTTATTGCTAATTTGTGCTGACTGCTGTCTAATTTGGTACACATATCGATATGCAGCCATATGATATGATAGGGACTGATATTGTGTTGTATTGCTGGTTTTTTGAAGGGGGGAGGAAATAGACAAAATCACAATCATTGTTCAGGTTTAACCAAATCATCAGAATAGATATCTTAGTTTGCATTATTTAATCCATTCTGAACTGAAAGGTAACCACCTTTTTACAAAACAGAACTAGTATATTCTAATACAGATCATAAGACACCTTCACCTCCAGATCATCTTTATTTCCCTTTCCATTGTCTCTTTCTCTTCTGGTTAAGCATTCAATTTTTTGGAAATGTTTTTTATTTCTATCCTGTTTACTGTTGTTTCACAAGAGCATGATATTTTACAAATACCTGGTAATTTAGTTAAAATAAGGGGCTGGACTTTTAACAAGAGAGCATTTTTTTTAAGGTTTGGCACTCAAATTTAAAACAGATGTTTATTGTGCTTTTTAAGTGTCTAGCAGACTTTGACAAAAGTGTCTGGCATGGAGGTATTTTTATGCTATATAGAAGTGTATATTATTCTTTGTTTTCAAGTATTAAGTCGTATTTTATTTCATAAATGAGTTTTGTTTTTGCATTACGGCATAATATATTTAGTAATTGCCTACAGCTCTGCATATAAATATGGTCTACAAAGGTGTTTGGATTAAAGAAGTCTGGCTGCAACTTTATTAAACAAACTGTTAATTAATCTCAAATATTATCTCGTGTGCCAAGGCCTTTTCCTCTGTAGTCATTGTAGACCTATGTGGATCTATGGAATCTGTTTTCTAGTCACTTGGGCTTTCTTACTTACATGCCAAACCTGTTTCAGTCTTTGCCCTCTACTGACACTGGACATAATCATGTAAGTGCAGTCCAACAAGGTCCTCGTATGGAGCTTTGAACTGACAAACCAATTTATAACTCTAGTCTCCAAAATGTGCAATGCAGATCTCATCTTTAAAGTTGCATCAAAGACAACTAAAACAAGATTGAGTAATGGCAAATTTTCTTGAGACTTTGGTCCTTTCCAGTGCTATTCTTAAAAGAGAACCGTCTTTGGAAAGCAAACTTCTACAACAGCAGTTCACTAAGCGTTCTCACTAGATTCTGCCCAGCCGTTCTTGTGACCCTGTCTCTGGTATTTGTCCTGAATCAAGAGTAGCAAAACCAAGAGGACTTGCTTTTGGAAACCTTTCAAAAGACACGGTTTAAATCTAGGCTAATATTCCTGTGTGCCCGTGTCAATCTTAGTCAGATTTTGCCCAGCTTTTAGTCCAATGCACATCTAGTGTAAGGCTGCAGACTTCAATAATGTTCTACCCAGGAAACAGAGCTCTGAATTCTGACCTATTTTTCTTTATGCCATTGCTTCAGTTCGTTCTTCTCAACTGTTTTGTCTTAGTCTTAGTGAGTTTCCTCTGCAACTTTTTTTTCAGCTTTTATTTTCCTCTGGCCTCCTCCTCATTCTTCTAATTATTATATGTAGTCTTAAACAAAATGAGATCATAAGGTGTTTTTTCTAGGCTTATTTCTGTGTCTTCTGATTCCAGAAAATACTAGTTATGGAGAAGTTAATAGAGCAAAAAGACAAATATAAATAAGCCTATATTTAGAGTTATGAAATTGAGTCAAAGCCCACTGATGGCCATGAAAATCTTTTCACCAGCTTCAAAAGGCCCTGGAGCAGGCTCAGTCTCACGTCGCTACTTAATGGAACTTTGGGTCTGGGCAGTATTAACCACCTAGGGAAAGTGCCTTGAAAATTAAGATCATCTTTATTTGTGAAGGAAGGTCTAATTCGTTTTCTTCAGACTCAGGAGCTTAATTAAAAGACTGGAAAATTTCAAAGTGGCAACTATTTGAGACTTTTCCTTCTTGGGTGGATCAAGTAATGTAAAAGAAAAGAAGGACTTTCATTTCTTGAAGGTTGTTCTTTCATGTGTATTCCCATCCAGTCACAGAGCAGAAGACATTCCTTAATCGCCTAAGTTATGGGGCACCTAAGTTATTTTATCCATGTAACCCTGTTATTGCACTAAGAATATGCCAGCAATCTTAAATAACAAAAAAGTTCTTTCATTACCGACCTACTACCCATATGATGACCTTTATATCAGAGAAATATTTCAAAGCATATGTGGAGATCCAATTATCCCATTGCTGTTGTAGGGTGTCTTGGGCCAAAACAGACAGAATTTCCCACTTGCATGAATTATCTCTTTCCTTAATTTGGGCTTCGTTGTTCTCTAATGCAGTAGCCTTTTTTTCAGCGTTTCTCATAGAATGCACACTGTAAAACAAACAAAAAATACCCTAAAACAGCAACAAAAAAACACCTCACTGGGTGAAGTGCCCTGAGCGCTGCTGGCTGGGCTCCTGCTGCCCATAAACAGCATTTCACTCCAGCGCGTGTGTCTGTGGATTATGTGTGTGCAGAGTCTGCTGTAAAAAGCCGAGGTACGGCGGGCCTCCTGGGGAGCCTGGGCCAGTCTGAGCCTCCAGCTACTTCCTATGTCAGCAGTCAGCATGGAATAAAGTCCCATGTGTCTGCCTTTGAACTTTGTTGTAAGATTTGTATATAAATCTTGTGCATATAAATGTATGTAAATGTTGCGAGATTTCTATACAAATAGAAATAGTACTGGCATATATATAAATATATTTTTTTTTTACTAACATGATCTAAATTTTTTATTTAGATACCCTCTTTCTCATGTACAGATGTACTATTTTCTTGACTCAGGAAACCAAAAGCAAAAATTGACTGTATATTGTTTTCTTATTTCAGTTTACAGCATATGATAAAACATAGGTTTCTCCTCCAGATAAACTGCAAGAAAAAATTAGCACTTTGCCAGAATCCCTAGAGCGTCTGTTAAATACTTAACAAAAGACTTGTTTTGACAAAGGAGAATCACCCCTAATTATCAAATCCATTCCAAACTAAACTGGGAAAAGATGTGCAAGTAATATTTTCAGTCAGCAGTCAGGCTTTCGAAAACTTAATTGTGGACAGTCAGAGTTAATGCTGCATTTTTGTCTTATCAGTCACAGTTTCATGGATTTCATTATTTTCATGGGTTGCTTTCTTTCAATAGTTCAAGCATAATTTTTGACATGTGGAGAAGATGGACATGATGGGATAGTTTTGGGAAAGAAAAATGCTGACTTGATTTTCTCATCGCATGTGTTGGTATCTGAAGGCCCAGACCGCCCAGTGAGCTCAGAGCCTCGGAAGCTGGCCTGCAGCGACAGAGCTGTCCATGCTGGGAAGACCAGGTTGGATAAAACATCTCAATTTTTTTTTCCCCCTTTTGGCTTAGCATCTGTTGAATGAACTTAATTCCTCTTCCATTTCTCACTGTTCCACAAAAAAAAAAAAAAAAAAAAAAAAAAGAAAAAACTTCTTATGACCTCCTCAATTCTTTTTCACTTTGTTTTGTAATCCCTTTGAGGACAGCTCTGCCCTATGCTCTTTTTTTTTTTCCAATACTGCGTTCCTTGGAGGTATTGCTGTCTTCCTTCCTCCACAGTCTTTATACTAAAATTAATGACATAAGAACAAAGAAAACTAGATCCTTCCAGTTTAAGGACCAACAACTTTGTTGGCTTTGCGAAAGGACCAGCCCTGTAAATTACTGAAATAAGGGGAAGCTGTACACTCATCTCTGCCCCCATATTTTAAAGGCTTCCTTTTCAAACAGGCCTCTGTTTTTAGAGAAGAGAAAAACCACAGGCTGTGCTTGTGAGGCAAATCATTTCCAAAGCCAGGCCATAGCCTCAGCTCTTTACTCTGGCCCTGCACCGAGAAGCAGTGTTTAAACTGCCTGCCCAGGACATCTGCTGATCCTGTGGTATAGGAGAGTCATCGTCTTGCTTAGCCGCTTCTTGGACATCTGCTCTTTTTAGCTTTTGGAAAGTGATGGGACACAGCCAGAATCTACAATATTTTGAAAGAGATCTGTCAGCAGAACAGTCCCTGGGGGACTGTATCCCTGCTGGTGCAATTTCAGGCTGGTTCCCTCTTTGCTAGCAATAAAGCAGCCAGAAAAGACCCAGCTCCTCTCCAGAGCAGAAATCAGGGCAGCGCTTAAGTAACTTTTCCCATCTCTGCCCCAAAAGAAGGTTCCTGGGCTGTTCTGAGCACTGATTACAAGCTTGTCCAGGAGATACCTTATCCACTAATAACGACAAGAGGGTGTAGATTTGTACAGTCGGCAGGAACCAAGACTTAAAGATTAAGCTGCTGAGAGCACGAGGCAGTCGGGATCTGAGCTGTTCCCGGGGCAGAGCTTTCCCGCAAGCGGCTGCCAGGACGGCGCTCACCCCACGGCGCGGAGTCTGAGGCCCCAAAGGCCTCCACAGTCCTACCAGCCCCTCAGCCTCGCACAGGGCCCTGCCCCTCCTGGATCCACAACATCAAAGACCCGACCGAGCTCGGTTATGCTTTATTTACGGCAGAGCAGATGTCCTCAGCCATGATCTTACTGTTCCTACCTGAACAAAGCAGCAGAGTAAATCATTCCCACATCTGGACCATTGGAAGCAGCAAAGCTCAGAAGTAAATCTGTTTAAAATGTGGGTGAATTTGAAGCATTTTCCTATTCTCTACATCCTTCTTTTTGGTAAAGATATCCCAACCTCTGCTAATAGAATAAGAGCACTTGCTGTTCTGGAATGAATGTAAGGGGGGAACACAGATGAATTTCCTCCCTCTCCCCAGCTATATTGGTAGCTGAATGGACCTTTAGACCACTTATTTTTTTTTTCATTTTTTAGTATATTATTCTGTTTTATGATGCAGGTACCTGAAATGTGGTGTGTTTATCTGGGCTAATAAACTGAAAAATTAGATGTTTTTGACTCCTAGATAAATAAGCCCTGATGGAATATATGCTGTAACTTCTATATATCTTTGGACATTAAGGCCAAGGACCAATGGAACAGTATTATTTTTTTGACAGAAAACTAAGTTGGTATGGTCTAAATTATTTGACTCCAGCAAAGGGGAGACCTAGGAAAACCTTTAAGAACACTGTGTCCAATCTATAATTTCTAAACAAACAGTTTAGAAATCTTTAGCCTTGTCCTGACTAGATACAAATTCTAGAGTAAAAATATGTCTTTGGGTCATTATTCAGAAGAGAAATATATTCTTGTTAGGTACCAAGATAACTGTCAGTGGTTTGGATTTATTAAGGCACTAAATTTGCAAAGAACTTGACTGTTTGAGTAAATATGAATTCCCTTTCAACTATTTTATGTACCGAGGCCTAAACTAAGCCCTGGAAAAAGCAGATATAAATGTCATTACCTCCAAAAAAGCAACTGCATTGTTGACATAATCACTGAATTTGGTGCAATCGCTTAATCCAGTAGATCTAATCTCTTAAAATATTCTTTAGATTTAACCCTGTTCTGAAAAATCTCCATGAGACAGACATTTTAATAGAGTCATAAACTTCATATTTTTAACCACTTTTTAAGTGCACTGGCACCAGTAATATGCATAATTCATGAGTTTCACATGGTAAACTTGTCAAGGCAAACAAACTATTGTATCGCAAGAATGTAGTTACTTACTGAGTACGTATAACTCCAGAAATATTGTCCACACTTCACTTCAAAAATACCTGTTTTCCTATGGAAAGAGAGAGGCCGCACTTTATGACTTCTATGCCCCCAGTTAGAAGGATGAGAAGGAATAAGTGGATTTCATTATTTTGGTCATAATGGAAAACGATAACAAGTCTTAATTACTAAAACACATATAGAAGTCTTAAATCTTTAGGATTTTAATTAGAAAAGCGTCTTATAATTTTCTCCATCCCTTTCATTCTTCAGGATCCTTTTCTGAGTTTAGACACGGTTTAGATTTTTTGAAGCAGTTCATTTACAAATCTTAACCACAGAAGAAAAGCAGTTGCTTCTAAGATGCATGAGTAGTGTTGGGAAAAATAGCAATGCCAACATTTACCAGTGAGGTGAAGAAATTTTTTCTCTTATTAAAAATGCCTTTGTGTCTACAGCGCCTATGATGAGAGCCAAGGTGCTAGTTGTTATTCTTTGTCTACTGCTAATTTGTTCATTCCCATTTATCTTCTGCAGAGCACTAGCTGATACGTGAGGAAAAGGGCCATTGCAGTATTCCCAGCGTGCTTGACGCATCAGGAAAAACCACACAGGCTTCAGAACGAAGCTCCTGGCTGCTGCAGCAGCTCAAGGCAGACAAGGGAACAAAAAGGTTTGAATCAAGCAAATTAAGAATGATCTCTAAGATAAACATGTATTATTCAGAAACCTTATTTAAATTCCAGGAAGTCTGAAGTCCGTACCTCTTGCTTTGTGTTGCCCAAAGCCTGCTCTTTGTCTGCTGTCAGATTTTCAGTGTACTGGGGGGACTTTTCCATTTGCTTCCAAGCTCTAGTGCCTAACTCTTTTCTCACTCTCCAGCAATGCCTTATGATGTTTGCCACAACTAAGCTTGGCCAACTGTGTCATGAATTCCACCAGCTTTGGGAAGAGGAACATGTACGTTTTCTCTCAGCCTCCTCAAATCGCTTTTCTGATTCTCCCATACTCCACCATCCCTAACCAGAGTAACAGAAAAATTTTACTCTTTGCACCTGATTTTTCATAATCTAGATGATGACTTAGTTGACACATTATTTCTGTTGATTTTCCTTTTTTCTTTTTTTTTCTCTCCCATTTACTGTCCTGTGTAACCAAGGAGGTGGAAGAAGAGGAAAAATAGCTACTTTCAATCCCGCTGCTCAGACTAAAAATGGTAAACGTTTAATTATACACTTCAGTGCATGAGAAGGATATGGAAAGCACATAGATTTAACACCCTCAATACTGTTCAAGTGGAGTTCACTTTGTGAGGTTCATTCAGTGGAGCAGACACACATTTATTTATTCTTGGTTGTCTTTTTTCCCACTCATAATGGAAAAAGATGCAAAATAGAGCTCTGTGAAAGACAGGAGATCCATTTCACATAAGATTTTTGAAATGTGGCTTGATTCCAAATTAGAAAATAAAAGCTTACAAATGTTCAGTAAAGGAAAATGTCAGACAAAAATAATTTACCCTGGGTTGGCAGGATCGTTTCATTTTATCAAAATGGAAATGTTTTATTTTGATTTTCCTTGCTTTATATTTTTGATATAATGTATCTAACTTGATGCAAAATAAAGTACCTCACTCAAAAGTAATTTTTGAAAACAATATTTTTTTCCAACAGAACTGAAAAGGACCATCTGTTGGGAGTATCACACTAAAAGCAGAGTGACTAAAAGCTTACCAGATGCCTACTGAGATTGCTGAGAAGTGAGTTTCAATTACTTATTCATGTGTAACTGCTTATTTGGTTTTGTTTGCAACCGGTTTATCTACCCGTACAGAATGAGGCACCCACCCCAGCACTTTTGAGAAGCCGCGCAGTCCCCCTGAGCCCCTCCACCCCAACCCGCGCGCTGGGATCATGGGATCAGCTCAGTGAGCCCGGGAGCCCCTGGGCAAGGCCCTTTGCATGTGTATTCTGAGGGGCTGCTACAGCCCCCTGCTTTCTGGGGTCACAAACCTTCCAGGCAGAGGATGAACTATCCTGGTAGACAGTAACAATGAGCCTCCCTCCTCTATTAAGTATGGATGGACAACAGCTTGGGTTTCCACAATTGTGGAAGATATTCCTGTGAAGGAGCAGGAACTCCTTCTCGTTTGCTGTGGAACAGAGCAGACCCACTCACAGCTGTGCCAGAATCATAGACGGAGGCTTTCTGGATTCTGGAGCCGTGATCAGCCATAATGAAACATTTTTATTAGCTGCATTATTTTTATTATTTTTTTTTATTAGCTCCAGTGCATAACCATATTGACTAGAAGGCAACCTGGGCCTGTTTGTTGGGAATACATGTTTTGAAATGACCAAGGCCAGCACTGGGAAAAGGGCTCTCCTGCCTTTCCACTTTCATCAGCTGCCAGGATGTTGATCCTGTGGGGCTTGTTTGTTTTTGTTTGTTTTAGTAATCAAGCCGAAGCCTTTTTAGTCATTCTTTAATCATCAGGGCATAACTCGCTCACATGTTGCCATGACACACAGCTCCATCACAATTCCTTTCTTCTGGCTATAAAAGACCTGACCGCCACGTAACCTAGGAGGGCACGTTCACCCGTTGATTCATGCGGCACTCGCAGCTTGATTGCCCCTGTTTAATCTCTGATATATAGCAGTGCACGTGCTCAAGCCACCACCTTTCTCAGGATAATTTGTTTGCGGAGAGTAGGCCTCTAAAATGCAAAGCTTTAGGTTAAAGCAGTAGTTGATTCCTGCCACCCATCTATTTCCTTATTGAGCACTGATGCAGTAAAACTTTCATCACAGAGGAGTATCATTAGCTAGTTCATATTTATTTGTTTAAGGAGTCTAATAATCAATCATCACCTTTCTCCACTTGTTTTGTGGCATTGTATTTCATCACTTGGTAGGGTATGAAACATTATCATTCCTTACAGAAGTTTGTTAACTGAATATTTGAACAGCTTTCAAAGTAAATAAAGATTTTCTGCTTTTTTTAAAAGATTTATTTTTATTCCAGATATTTGCTTTTCTACAAAAAAAAAGGCCTGAAAACATAATTTATAAGTGAAAACAGCATGAAAATGGCATTATCTATCAGATAGAAGGGGATGATCACTGCAAGTCAGGTATGTGATTTAGGGTGGGGTACAACAAAAGCTTCGCTAAAGTGGATGGTTGAGGGATTTCTTTTCTCCCTGCCTTGCCCCCAGTAGTGTAGATCACTTATCCTTTGAGAAAGAAAAGGAAGACTGGTATAAATTAGGAATGGTAATGTAAAAGCTTCTACCCCGCATAAAAGTCTTTCAAATTAATACAAGCATTAAATTGCCAAAGCTTTTTCCATATACTGTAAATATTAAACATGACATGCCTGCTAGGCTTGGTATAAAATTTTGTCAACATTTTTGGCATACAAGGTCTCAGCCTGGGGTCAATATTTTCTTGACCAAATTTTGTTGTTTCAGTTGCCTTTTTACAGTCATACATTGTAACTCAAACATTTCCAAAAAAAAAAAAAAAAGAAAAAAAAGAAATTTGGCAGGCCATTAGTCCGTAATGTGGTCTAATGCCTTCGGGTATTTTTTTAAATGTAAATCATTGAGATATTTAAGGCTTGAGGTTTAAGAACTGTGCACACACTTTAACAACTTCTTTTAAAAATATTTAGTATGCATATTTACTACATATGCATCTTATAGAGTCTAGAGATTAAACTGTAGATTACTTGCTAAAATATGCAAACTGCTGTCCATGAATAAACAGCCTCATGAACTCCAATTGAAAGTTTCTTATTTTACAAATGTTTAAAACTACAATAAAAGCAAAGGGAAGTAAGACGGGGGGAAAAAGCAAAGTTGAAGTAACGTTAATGGTTTAACTTGGCCACACAATATAAAGAAGTTCATTTTTTCTCCTGGGATCTAATCCAAATCCCACTGAGGTCAGCAGAAGGCTTTTCACCTATTCCCATGTGCCCTGGCTCAGGTCCCCCTTGCTGTGCGGTGCCAACGTGTTGCAGCAGCATCCCACATAACACAGTAGCACTCTTGTAGCTATCTGACATATGAATTATTAGCACTGGAGTAAGTTCCTAGTGGCAAAGCTGCTCTGCTCTGGAGTGTCTTTACTTCCTCTGTAAATTTGAATCGGGCTCCCGCTCTAGTTTTGGCATATTAGTCCTTACGTGTTACTGGCACTTAGTAAAAGTCTCCGGTGTTCCTGTTGAAGGGAGATTGGGGAACCCTGCACAGATGCAGCTGAACCGCACTGTGCCCACAGATCTGAGCATTCTCCTGCATGTTGCCTCCTCTCCAAGTCATTTTTAACATCAGCCCAGGAACACGTTTGATAGTTGTTGTTAGTTACAAATGACAGCTTGTGTGTACTCCGTGAAAACTGGCACCATAACATACAATGCTCATTAGAAAGCAATTCCTGAAGCTCATGGACAATCTATTCCTTATGGTCACTTGTGAGAGCTTATAAACTCTCACTAAGACTCTGGCAACATCCACCAAACATCTTAGACACATTGTCTTTCTGAACCTGAACTTTTTAAATGGTGGTTAAACATGTTGTCTGCTTTAGTTTCCTGTCTATCTTCATCATAAGCCAGCACCTGTTTCCAATAAATTATACACAGAGCTGTATCAGCAACACCTTGGCAACAGCTGCCACCCTGAAAAGCAGAATGCCCTTGAGGACAATACACCTGTGAACACATACAGTGTTTATTTAGCTGAAAGGCAAAACTTTAAGTTACATAAAGCAATTATCTAAAGCCTAATGTAGGCCCATTATTAACACAAAATAACCTTGTTCTTAAAAACCAATAAAAATCTATTTAAAGGATTTTTCCAAATCCCAGTGAAACACATACTAGCGCTGTGGATCTGTATGTGAGTCTAATGCTGGGAAGACGCGACGGGGAGGCAGTGCGAGCGGAGCTGCCCCGCAGCCTGGCAGACTTGGAGCTCATCGTGCACAGCGACAACAGAGAGAGCTAAGCACTTTACGGAGGGTCTGCTGAACCGCACATGATTTATTTATTTGGTTCTGTGTTATAAAGTAGCATTTTGTTGCTGAAGGACAGAACTATCGTGTTCAAGGTGATGTTTGATCTTTCCAACTCAGTAAAGGAGGAGAAAAAAAAGGTCAAGAGAAAAGGGTTTTGTTGCTCAAAGAGCAAAACTTTCACATCCAGTTCAGTACCAGCACTGCCCTTTCATGTAACAGTGAATTTATTTTAGCAGCAGTGAGGGGAGTTGGTTATTTGCAGCAGATCACAGGATAATGCAAATGAGCAAGCTTATGATTAAAATAGAAATCTGAGATATGTTCTCAAGTTTTGGTAAAACAAGAAATAACACAAGGAACCCTGTAGTACAAGTAAACTAGAAGCTATACTTTCAGTTCATTATGCATACTTTTAAGATTATTTGGCACGTGTATCTCATGAATCACTTAAAAGAGAAGGCATTTGCTACTAAATGTTTCCAAAATTAATACTAAATGTAAAAAGTCCATATATGTGTGTGAATGCAGGTATATGTTCCTGAATTAAACACTCATAAAATGCTAATATTTTTAACTCATACTTTACAGTAATTTAATTCCCTGCCTGATGCCTCCTGATGCCATTTAAGTGAACAGCTCACATGCTTTTAGGTGAAAATGTGTTTTAACACTTCTGTTTGGCCAGACCTGAAAGCTGTGAAAGGACTCGCTAATGACTATTACAGCTTTCTTAGGTGTCACTTTTTTCAACCCTTACAACGCTGAATGCAAATCCACATAGATTGGTGATGCCAGCATGTAGATATTCTTCCATCAGTAACTTTGTACAATGAGATACAATGGATTATGTTTTACGGAGTGCAGAATAAAATTCCAGGAGAATAACATTAGCATAACCTCACAATGCGTGCCTTGTCTTTCAAACATGACTCCAAGTGTCACTATTAAATGTAACATTTAATTTTATTGTCAGGTAGTTAGAAGTTTAAAATAACTTTTTTTTCAGTTGACTTAAAAACTGTGCTTTTATTTTCCTCTCAGAACATGCATGGACTTTTCAGAGATCCAAGCTCAAACACATGGATTAAGTCAATGATTCAGTTTCCAAACCTACCAATGACCGTTCTGATTACTCATGCAAATGTATATTTTTGCCAAGTTTCCTTAAGACCTTAATACAAATAAGATTAACAGCGGTGTGCTTTCCTCTCCTAATGAACATAACACTATGCTAGAATGATGGTCTCCATACACAGATACAAACCAGTTTCTTAGATTCAGTTTTCTTGACTGTGTTTGTTTAAAATTGACTGTAAGTGCTAGAAGCACCCGGCTAAGATTTCATCCAAAAGGAAATTCAGCCACAGTACAGGATAAAAACTATTTATTTTCCCCTGGAGTGTTTAGCTTTTATTAAATGTTAACAAATCTAAAAACATGCTTTGTTAATCTATGGTGTGTATGGGAAATAAGTCACAAGCACAAGTTACTGAAGATAATGTTTGCTTTGTATTAGATAAATAGGTTCCAGAGCACTAAATCTCTAAAAAGTGTTTAAAACTTGCCCCTTGTTTTCTTCTCTGTATTTTTCACATCTCCCCTTGGTGATTAAAGGCAGCCAAGCTGAGATACAGTGTGGTGGCTGAAAGCCGACCTACATTTGTGGCTGCCCGTTACTCTCTTCGATAAGTTTATCCACTAGTTTCTTTCCTGTGACATCTCACGTGGTCCGTTAACCCAGACGTTCTGTGTTTTCAGATTGAGCGGAAAGGTCTGCTGCGGTGCTGCCGCGAAGGAGCCCACGGCGGCAGAGCGGACTCAACAGCAGGGCCTGCGGGGAGACCCGGCGCTCTGGATTGAGGCTGGATCTCAGCTGACTTTGCATGGGTGCTCGAAATGGATTTTCCTGCGATGTTGACCTGAGAATGGAGGGAAGCTTCAGACTTGGGAGAAATCTGCTACAGAAGGCAACAGACCACCTACGCCTATGGTACGGGCTGAGGGAGGAGAGGGGAGTGCAGGGACCATGCGCTTGGTGAGAGCCCATCCTGGGGATGCCAGGTGTGGCTAAGGCTTTACCAGGGCTGCATAGGGGAAAGAGCAGCAGAGTCAACAATACTATATGGAGTTGCAACCTGCCAACCCGTCACCGATAATGGCCAAGAGAGAAGTGAGCCAAGAAAGGAGGAGTGCAGCGTTGCAGACGCATGTGATCTTGTCAACGTTCTTGCTCCAGTGTAAACTGCTCTGCAGATTAGCTGTCATCGCAGGGTTTCTCATGGTATGATGTTTTGGCCAGGTAAATTTAGCATTGGTTTTGGCCTCCACTCAGATGGCATCCAAACACCAATACGAGAAGACACCCATCTCTTCAAAAAGCAAGCAGAATCAAATAGATACAGTTTGATACTTAGGCAATTTTGTTTGTTTGTCCCTTGCAATTTGGATTGAAAGAGTCTTTACATTTTTTGGGGAAAAAGGCCATTTCAATTCAAACTACAGAGGACAAAAAAAAAATAAAAAATGAAACCACGAAGAATTTTGCATAATATCAAGTTATCTTCTTCAAGAGCATGTTATCTCAGTCAAAATCGGGTGGGAAGAATGTTATTGGTAAGAGAATTTTTCTTATTTTAATGATTCTTTTATTTTTCATGTACAATGAATTTTTCATAAATGAATTTTGTAGATGAAAAGATTTTTTTCAACTACATTTTTCAAGTAGTTTTTTTATCTACATGTATAAAATAATAAAGAAACATGAAAGAAGCAAGTATAATACGCAAGTTATAGTATGCAAGATTCATCTTGTAGTCACAGTATTTGCATTATCCCTTTTTAAACTGATGTTTTCTTGTTTAAAAATGTACCCCTGTACATTCCTACTTGGGCTAAATAAGTTTCTTATCCAAGGAATGTCTGAATACTTTCTGGAAAACCATAGTGCAAAAACCATGCAGTTTTGTTTTTTCTTAAGATCGTCCTTTGACCATACTCCAGCGAAAGGAAAGCAGTAAATGTACAAACAGTCAGAAAAGATGCAGGTGAAGAGATTCCCAAAGCTTAAAGATGTATTTCTCATGATGATTCCATGAGTCTTTCCATGTAAAATTTAAGTATTCTCTTTCGTGTTATGTCTACGTCAAAGATGGAGACCAAATGTTTCACACCGACTTGGGTCGACTGGTATTTGCTTTTACTTTGAATTAAAACGTAAAGGTGGTGCAGAAGAAATTCTGATACTCGCCATAGGATTAATAATTGAGGGCCATTCAACTTTCCTAATCATCCATTTCAACATAATCATTCATCCAAATAAAATTTCAGTACGGAAAGAGATTGTTCCACTTAGGATACACCAGATTTTTTCATCTCTGAACTGAACAGAGCAGAAGGATGAGACAGGATTTCCTGCATAGTAAAGCACTGTAGAATATAAGGCAGGGTCACTCGTATGATCTGATACTCTTATACCTACCTAGACAACCTACTTTTTTTACACTTTTTAAATTAAGTGGCTCAAACACTTAAATATGCAAATACTGTTATAGATAGTAGGTATTTAATCATGAACAATAATTTATCGAAGATAAACAAAATAAGAGACTGGAGTACTCCTTAATCTGTATAATTACAGATCAGTTTTTGATAAATGATTGCTGTATCTCTGGTGCTTAGCACTCTTTATTTTTGCTGGAATAGGCATGACATGGCGGTAACCTATAATGTTGTAATTTATTCTCAAAGAACTACAGTGTATAAGTAATTATAAATAGCATATAAATTCAATGCCTGAAAAAGCTGTCATCTGTTTTTTTCCTGCTGACAGCAGTCCCTAATCAGACATTTGAATGACAGAAATGAATACACACCAACCCACTTTAATCTATTTCAGCCACTTTCAACAAGATGTCCTCTTCTAAAAAAGTTTCTTTGAAAAAAATCCATGTCAGTCGTTCATCTCTCCTCTCCTCTGAAGAATGTGTATTTATATTATTCTTGAGCCAAGAATAGATCATCATTCTCATATGCAAAAGAAACATTAAGTTACTTCTAGAGTTTGCCCCTTCCTCTTTTATTCTGTTTCCATCCCAGTTTTGTGCAGTGTAATACATAAAACTACTTACTCAGCTAAGCTTAATGGGAATGCCTGCAACCTTACACAGAAAGGAGTGCTAACAGACTGGATAAACATTGAAGTTTATTTTTGCAATAAGCTGTTATTTTTATCATACATTTAAAAAAAAGGAAAAAAAATAAAGGCAAGATTTATCAAGGTGCTGGTCTTCAGAATCTTTCTGGATATATTACTCATAAACATATCGAGCCTCCTCTTCTATCATTCAGCATCCATGCTCAGCAAGAACAGGCTTTGAAGCTTTTTGAGTTTTTATATGTTTCTTACTTCATGTAAAATTATCAAAGCATTAAAAAGCTTCTCTATAGGGTGTAGAAGAAAGCAGACACAGGCACAGATCAAAGGTAGGGAACCCAATTTGATCAAACTATTTTTTTTCTAAATGCATCTAAAGAATCTATCTTTAATTCAAGTAACATTAAAATCAAAGTATCTTTGAACAAAAATTTCCAGTAAAATCCATTATTTTAAATATAGCTTAGGAAATTCAATGGTTTTAATGTTTCCTTGCTTTCTCTTTTGTCCTTAGATGTGTCAATTAGACTGAGTTACAATATGGAATACATGTGGGGTCAAAACTTAAAATAGAATGTATCAGTAATGTCTATGACTGATGTTTCTTTGAATTTCGTGACTGCTTTAGAGCAAAGATGTCCATCAAAGTCTCAGTAAGCCAGCCGCATTTTGGGTTGTTTATCAAAAAATAAACAGAGACCAAACCTTTGAAAAGTGCAGCCTTTTCTCACAGCCTTCTCAGTTACTGGAGACTCCTTTTCTGATCAGCATTTCTGCTACTTAGTCAGCACACGACCGACCTCGCTTCATGCCATCCTGCCAGTCTCAAAGGATGCAAAGGTTCTCTGGCTTCCAGAGCTCGAAAACATTATGAGAAAACTGTACAGATTGTAGGGGAAAAATGTAGGAACACCTACAGATTGTGACTTATGGAAGTCTTATCTACATATTAGTTAGAATAATAGTAACTGCTCAATATAAACTCAATTTCAGAAATGTAATTAGCTCCATCTCTGCCTACACCTGAATATGCTCTGCCAGCAGCAGCATGCTTTTTGGTCACAATTTCCGTGGCATGCAAGTGAGAGAATCTCCAATAGTATCTAGCCTCTAGCCAAGATTTGGAACTAGTCTGGACAGTAAATGTAGTCCTCCTAATACATCATTTCTCTCTCTCTTCTTACAAGAAATTGCCTGCAAACTGGTTGTCATTAGCATAAATTTCCTGAATAGCTGGGATTTTCCTGTCTTAATATACTGCTCTTTGTCTTGTCTCCTCACTTCTGCAAGCTCTAGATCTTTTTCTTCAGAAGCTGCTGGATTGTCCCACGCAAAACGCATCAGTCTCCTTTATGTTTGCGTATAGCCCTTAAGCCAACTCCTCTCATGCAAGGAAGGCACCTTCTAAACAAACCTGGTTCTTCCTTGACACATAAGGTGCCTGTAAGGACAGCATCTACTGTAACTAACTCCATGTATTTTCAAACTTCCTATAACCACACAAGTCTTATTTAGAATACTGTTAGGCAAAGGCAAGTCTATGAAAAGCCTCCCAAGGAGCAAATAACCTTCACTAGCTGTGATGGTAAGGACGTGATAGCTACAATCAATGTGAAGATGACAAGTATTTCAGAAATGCTAAGCACAAAACAACTGCATATAAACGGATAGCAGTGACAGTCAGTTTATTGCTTGTCATAAAGGCAGAAATAAGGAACAGTTTAGACAGTTTAGAAAATGTATTTTATTTATTTGACAGATCTTTTACTTATTTGATAGATATCTCATGAGTCACCTGGAAAAATCAGTTGCTTGGTTCTTGCCCATATGTAGGCTATTGATACTAACATGTGCTCTGCACTGGGATTGTAATAAACAAAAAGCTAAATGTTATCATCAAGCGACTGAGTGTGAAGGGCCAGAAGATGCTGTCAGACATTCTCATGTGCTGTCTGTGCTGTAATTGTTTCCAGTGGTCAGCAAAAACCGAAACAGAACCATAAGGTTTTAAAGATTAAGCTTAATGTCTCCCACATAGTCTAATACATGGTATTGCCCTTTACTGGAACTTTGTATGTACTGAAAGAGAATGATGAAGCAGAAGAATGGGCATTATGCCACTGCATCAGATGAAAGGGACACTGGTGGATATTTGCCATGGGAATACTTGGCTGCTAAGCACTTGATCTACTGTCTGTTAGCTCATGGGAATGGAACTAGAGAACTTGGGAAACCTCAAATAAATTCCCATTGTATATATAATATAATCCGAAACAGAATCTTCTCGGGAACAATTGCTAATGATACTGGAAGTCATCCTTACTTAGTAGAAGAAGAGACAATTTTCCGTACATTTCAATACAGAATTTTATGCTGAAAAGTCTTCCTCAACATTCAAAAGATGAGATGTCTGACATTAGCAAACCCTCCATTTTAGACATCAACCTACTAGAGCCTTAAAAAGAAAAGCTTTTTAAAAATCTGTTTCTGCCACTTTTGCAATGACCTAAGGAGGATTTAAAATTACCTAGAAGATATAATGTTGCTTCAGAGAAAATCTGGAAGTGGTTCGTCTTTGTGCTCTACCCACCATGCTTTTTGTTATGAACCTGGTGAAATGAACATTTACCTCAGATCTTTCCTCTAATATATAAAATGAATATGAAATAGATTATTTTCATATATAAATAGTTTCATTGGCATCTAAAGCAATCAAATGGGTTTGTCACTGTGCCTTTAGACATGAAACTATGTTATAATTTCTCCTACAACCCAAAACAGCTAAGCTGGTTGTATCAGTCGTCTGCAGACAGCTAACATTAAATGTCATGTATTTCTAGCTGGCTTCCCTAAAGGTGTTTTATTCATTATTTAATAGAAACCATCAAGTCATTGGAATCAGATTATACAGCTAGCATATTAACAAGCCCATGTTGAGAGAATAACTGAAGTCAACTGTCTAAAGAGTTACTCTCCTAATTACGAGACCCCAAAGAATGAACTACCACAGACTAATGAAGGGCATATCAAATTTACCTGGTTTATAAGGTGCGTATAAACACTGAAATAGTGTGGCGGTGGAGTTGGGGACATTAAGCTTAATGAAAACTTTGGATACATACTTCTAGAAAGTAAATTTACTAGTGTCAGTGCATTAATAGTTCCTAACTTTTTTCTCTTTACTGTAGATTTGTTGTTTCTAGTCATCTGCCCTCAAGACCCTCAAGACCATGTTGCTGTATCCAGCTGACCATTCAAATGGTCCATTCAAAACTTACCTCTAAACATCCTTCTTGTCTACCTCTTTTACTGCTTTCACAAGACACAGCCAGATCGCAATGTGCCTCAGCTGCCATTGACCCTATTCCACCAAAAAAAATGCAGCCATATTTGACCCAGGGAACAAGCTATATCCCACAGTATATAAAAACCTTAATATTAAATTGCCAGAAGGTATCTGGCAAACTCCGAATTAAATGTCTTTTCAGCTGAGCCTAGCTACTCTATTACTCCATAACCTTCCCATGGCCCATTATATGCATTTCTTTTTATTTTTCCTAAATAAGAAAATGCTGGAAAGTATTTTCACAGTAACTCTGAAGTGCAGATGAAACTCAGTTTTTCTATTTAAATTATGTTCATTTTCCCCCCATTTTTGTCTACTTTCTTCTCCCTCTCTTTTTCTGTCCTTATTTCTGAATGAATTTAAGTTAAATTAAACTCTTTAGAAAGGTTTGAGGGGAAAGACACACACATGCATGCCTGCTCAGTTGGCTTTTTTAAACTCTCACAGCTCTAGTAAAAATACTATATACCTAGGCATTGCAAACCAACATTATTTTTGCTGTAAAAACACCACGTGCATGTTCTTAGACATGAGTCCTCTGTGCAAGATCTTTTCACACGTGCAAAAACAGCTAACATTTCATCACTTTCATTCAGGGATAAATTAAAGAATTGTGGAAGAGAAGTCCAGTGCTGCTGTTGTCTATCTGCCTAGTTACATATGCTGCTTCACCAGCATGAGGGTTATGGATGTTGATATTAATTATGCAAGTCATTTTCTTATATACTGCCTTCTGCAGTGGCCGTTAGTACAGAATTTTAAATTATTTCAGTGTGCCTTGTCAGTTGTAGCAAGCTCCTTACAAAAAAATAAATATATATATATGGAGAAAGTATCTAATGATGCTATTTGCAAGTAAGAGAAGGTCTAAAGCCAACCAGAACCTGCGTTAAACATCCTTGATTCAGGCAGCAATAGTGTCAGTGAAGCAGAGTATTACAAAGCAATGTAAAAAACTGAGCAAATTAAAAAAAAAAATCTAAGATAATGTGTTATGTCCTGGATTATGTGCACAATACCCTAGTGCACAGTAACACACCTTGCCTAGGGTGCAATCTGCTTTGCCTCTGGTGCAGAGCAAAGGGAAACTGGGCATCACAGACGGACTAGAGCAGAGCTAGCACAGGTAACATGCAGGTGTAGGTGAATATGCCTCTGCATATGTATGCCTGCAGAGAGAGGTCATCTGCTGCTAAAACCCTGCAATTTGGTGCAAACTGTTTCATATACTCAGCCACATTAATAATAATAAAAAAATCAGAAGCAGACAGATGTGGTATCTCTGCCAAAAAAGTGACATTACTAAGGGAATAACTGTTTCAGCGGTCAAATTAAATGAGACAGCAATAGTTAATTTTCTGTGGCATGCAGCTCCTCTGCATGAGACATTTTTTATTGAGTTGCCAATAGCCCACTGTTACTGTAAGGGCAGACAGTAACAGTCAGAACTGGGCCGTTTGCCGCGTCTCGCTGCTGACCTGCCGCCTCGCGCTCGGGCAGGCGCCCGCAGCCTTCCCTGCGGCACTTGCTCTGCTGCACCGTCCTGCCCTTGGCGCAGGCACCTTCATTCTGGCAGAACGGCACTTCTGCCGCGTAACATGGGTGACATAAACTGCTGGCAAACAACGTGACAAAATCCCTTCGTCATGCCACAGTATCAGCACGTCATCCTGTCCCACAGTAGGGAAGACAGTGCTCTTTGACTGATACTGTAGTTGGGGAAGCCTGGCCCAAGTCCAAGATCCAGGACCTACAACGTAATTATTATTCGTATTAGCAGGATTGTTTAGATTTGGGCCCTGGCTTGATACCTGCTTCAGGAAACTAGGATTAGTAATGGGCATACAAGAGAAAATGCAGACATGCTCTAGCTAGTTGAGGAGCTGTCTCAGCACAGCCCTTTTTCTGGGCAAACATAACCTGTACCTGAACGGCTCCTGTGCGCCCAGGAGCAGGGACCACGCCAACACATTTGCGGTGCTTCTGGCACTCAGTTTTGCTCTTTGAGGGAAAGCTCAGCCATGCCTGGACAGGACGGCATTCTGCCTTGAAGACTAGCAGTTCCCTCCAGTAGATGACTAACTAGTGTGAAAGAGCATTTTTTTTTTCCATTTTTCTTTCTTTTCCCATCACCCAAGAGAGAAAACCTAGTCTGCAAATACCTATTCAGTCTGTTGCTTTAATCTCAAACTCCGCTGCAGCGTGAGACATGCTTTAGTCTGGTGAGCTAGAGCACACACAGCGGTTACAGACTCCAAAACGGTCCAGAGGTGTCAGATGAGCAAAGCAGCAATACTGCAAATTGCAGAAGAATGCTGAATACAGTATATCATTGATTCTGTACTATTTGTGTTACATTTTTCATTCATAGTGTCACGTCTGAATAGCGCTATAGCTTTGATCATAGAGGGACCTGGCAACATACACTTCTAACTGCTATTTGTATCTTTCTTTATGTGAACACTCTTAGAGGAGGCAGTTTCTCTCTGTTACAGGTTGCCTGTTTGCCACATGTTACTGTTCTGTGTACAGACATATGTACATGCCGATTAGCAAGTTAATTTAGCACAAGAATTCACTGGTGAGACAGAAGACCCCAGGAGAAAAGTTCTTTCCTGTTGAGATAGAGCAGCAACTCTGTTAGCTTAAGCCAGAAGCAACTTTTTTTTTTTTTTTAAAGTTACCCAGAATTGCTCAGGCCAAGATTTTCTGAGCATCTATGCATTTGAAAAGGCCTAAACTATTTGAAAGGAGCTATTAGCATGCATGCTTTAACTTCACTTCTTTTTCATGTTTGGCTCTTAAGGAAAAAATACCAGATTTTGATATGAACATCTGTTTCATGTTTTTCTAAATGTGAGCTTAGTATGAAAATTAACCCCTGCATTTTCAGTTTCTGCAGACTTCTAGCTCTTCAGCACACATTAGGGAGCTCTGCCTTCCTGGTACTGCTAGAGCCTCAACTCAGCCTAAGTATGCCTTGGCCTCTGGAAATAACTAGTCCACACTGGATGCATTCAAATATTTAATGAAGGTATCTTTAACATAGGTGCCATTATCAATTGACCTTTTTTCTTTTTTTTTTTTTTTTTTCAGGCACTCCAATACCAGTAATTCTGTTTTTAACTTCATGCAACTTGTATCCAAAGAAAATGTAGGGAAATAATAGTTTTATTTGTTCTTCCCAGAAATGTGGTTTAGTTACTAAGAGGGAAGCAGATGTTTAGTAATGCTGGAGCCACTCAAAAGAACACAGCTCTGAGCTTGATTTAGTGGAGAGGTTTCTTTCTCCTTCATCAGAGGACATTAACTTTTTTTAAAAAAAACTTAGCTCAACTTTTTAAATTTTGCCATTTTTAATTAACCAGAATGAAAGCAATTTTGTTTTCTGATAATTTATGGTGCATTGGCAAAAGGCAGTGGCAATTAGCAAATCTTCCAAAATATGGAATTTCCTTTCAGTGGGGATAAGTTACCCAAATTCGTGAGCCAACATAGTCAGACCTTTTGACACTTCCTGCTTCAGGCTGGCTCAGCAATACCACAAAAGTGACGTTTCTTTTGGGCAGTTTAGCAACTCCTGTTCCTAGTTAAAAGGGAAATATACAATGGGGGAAGAATTGAACTAAATAAAAAAAATACATTTTAAATTCTTCAGCATATTCAACCTTGACCTAGGTGAATTTCATGTCAGATGTCATTCATTGCTCACCAGTTAGGCCATGTGTGATCCAAACGAGATTCTATATGAGCTAATAGAAATGGTAGGTGTTTTATTGTAGAACTATATGAAGAAACCACTCTTTCCCCACAATGAGAAAGATTTGCACACATTTGCACTGAGATTGCATTATTGCAGCAGCAATGTCTTTCAAAGCCAACAAAACATCTTTGTTGGCCTCCCTTTCAAACGTATAGATGATGCTTAGTTGGTTTTTAATAGTTTTTTCCTTTCTTTTTTTAATGCAGAGTGCTACCATTGTATTTTTGAGGTCATCAGTGACAAGCACTGGCTAGCTAGATTAAGCCTTGACATGTTCTATAGACATCCATCTACTGCTTTCCTTAGTAAAAATCAATACAAATGTTAATTGTGCAGCTGAATTATTTAGCTTAATCTTCTGAAAGTTGTGATGGGAATCTCCCTGGAGAGAACAGGGCCCTTGCGCTGTTACCTCTACACGAAGTGGTGAAGCCCAGCTGTTCCGCGGGAGGCTGCCAGTGTTCAACCCCTTCCAGCAGGGCAGAAGGCACCGCGCGGCACCTTGTCTGGCCTTGCACGCGCAGCCCGTGCGCCGCGTGGTAGCAGCCCACAGGAGCAGCTTCCTTGGAGCACTGGGCTTCCCCCGAGCCTCACTGCTACCCGGGACAGAAAATGCACCATGGGTGAAGATGAAACGATCATGATTTTTGCCCTCACATGGTTAGATGATAAAATGATTGTGTTTTTTCTTGTAAAATATATCCTTAAATAGAAAAGATGTGAAAAGCATAGAAGTTATGGAGCAAAATGTTTTGTGTTGAAATCGGAGGCCATGTGGATTCCAATCTTTGATCAGAACTACAAAGCACTGACAGTAATACCAATGATTACTGCCATTGTATTATACCAGCAGTACTAGTCATAATGCTAATACTTTTGTTTTGTGTTGCTTCTCATATTTTACTGTGATCTATGTCAGTAAAATATTGTGTCTGGACTTTGCAAAAAGTTAGGGCCTAAAAGCAGCACACTGTGCCAGCTATTGCCATTGTCATATTTGCCATTTATTTTTCCCCCCATTATCCTTTCTCCATAGCTGGCACAAGCTAAACAAATGGGGCTACTTATGAAAAATAGTTGCGGTTATCAGAAACAAGAGGAACAAATAATAAATTCCAGAACATTTTTTTTTTTTTTGAATAAAGTGTTTTGCCAATGGAAATCATGAGTATGAAGTAGCAGTGAATACGAACTAAATGGCCATTTTCCTTAGCACATTTGATAATAGATAAGGAAGGCTTCGAGGATTATATATGTGAAGACAGAATTTGTGCTCGTGCATACCACTGATGAGCAGGAGGGGAACGAATGAAATTGAGAATTACTTCATATTTATGCTGATATAGATTGAGAAGTAATTACTTTTTTTTAACAGTATTTTAAGTACATAAATAGCGTGCATCTAACTGGTGAATAGAAGCCAAAACCAAACTTCTGGTTTCATAAACTTACATATTTGAAGTGCACTAAATAGCTTCTAAATTAAAATATAATGGATGTCTACTAAACTTTCTTGATTCTTGCCAAGGCCCGACTGACTCACAGGGCAGCCAGCCACAGCACATATGCCATCCACTCATTGTGGGCAGAAGTTTTTCACCATCTCTCGATATAAGCAGAGTTGCCCTTTCTTCGCGACTCGTTCCACAGTGGCCAGGAACCTTTTAAATGGCAGTCTTTGTGCACCAGGCAACAGTGTGGGACCCAAAAGTATACATATAAATATTTATATACAACTACATATTTTATATATTTCTTATGTTTATGTATATATATATGTATATATTTTTACATACATATATAAAAAATAAATACATCTATGGACATGTATTTCACTTCAAGCACTTGTCCAGGAACAGCATTTAAAGAGTGTTTTGAAGGTACCATTATGAATATCAGCATTCAGGCTCAAATCATGAGTGCGGCCTTTATTTTTTTCTGAGTGAGACCTGCAGTTTCCTCCCATTTCACAGAGAACATGCAAGACTTTGGGAACTTCCACAGTGAATTATAGAACACTTGTTGTGATGCTCTCTCCCCTGCAAGCCATTCAGAAACCAGCAATTATACATGTGAGGCATCACTACTGGCAAGTAGCACTACAATGAAAAGCTACAGTCAATATTAGGGTTACAACGATTTTGCTATGTTCTCCTGTATGGTTTCCTTTTTATATGTCATGTGAAGGTATTTTGATGATGTTTCACCACATTAATACGCAAACTTTTATTAGGTAGAAAATTAAAACCCAAGGTGAATATCTAAAGGCATTCAGAAAATATATTAATTTATGTGGTGATTCAAAGAATCTCGTAAGAGAATTGTCATAGCTAAGCCAACAGTATCATTTGGAGTATTCATATTTGAATCCTCAAGATCTTTAAACCACCATCGGTGTATTCAGCTGACTGTCTGGGCTTTTGCCGTGTGTTTTCTGTGTACTAAGCTGATAATGCCCAGGTTAAAAATCCTAGCCACGGCTTTGAGAAGATCCTACAGTAGGGTGATGCGATTCTTATGCCAGCTGCCCATGTCTGAAGCTTTCTCTCTACACATGGAGCTGCTCAGCAATAACTGCTGCATCTGAATGTTCTGCCAGCATCTTTAGGAGGCTGCAGCCATGAGATCATCTGAATCTAGACAGGAAAAGGAAAGACCCCGCTGATATTGCTTGTCTAAATAAGAAGCTCCAGGCCAGTGCAAGAATCTGCAAGTGTCATTGCTGGGATGGATATGCTCTTTATGGCAATGATGTGAAGCATTTGCACAGCTGCATCAGAAATGCCATGCAAAAAAATACCCACTGACACTAGTCCATTTGAAGGCCACTCACTCTGGCACAAATGTCTAAAAAGGAAATACTGAAAACAGTGCATATGTTTCCTGGTGTGTCTATGTCTAGAAGTTTAACCTCTGTCCAGGGACTGGCAACATCCTGGAAAGCATCTAAGCAGCAATCATGGAAAGAAGTGGTACGTATTCTCCACTAGATTGCCAGATGCAAATGACAGGCAGAAGTTTCTCCGGAGGAGAGGAGGAGAGGACTCAGCTATGAGTATGCATCTCTTCGCTAAGCATGGAGACTTTACTAATTTGTGTAGAGAAACGAGTATAATAGCATTGTGGAAATACTACTTTCAAAGGGTTTGTTGCACTTCTAATAATGGGGTTCAGGTCTGCTAAGCTCTTCCTTGATGTTTCTGAGCATGTTTCGTTAGTATTTCCTGGCTCCACAGACTGATGATCACAGTGTTGTCAGCATTGTGTTTCTGCTTAAGGTTTGTCTCAGTTTTGGTCTAGGTTAAAGCAATTATGGAATTAATTATTGATTGTACAGCTGTTCTCCCTCGAACCCTGCCAAAAGCCAACTTAGCGCAGAGCCTTCCCTGCACTGAACACTGGTGACACAGACAAACCTCATGCGCGCAGAGCAGCGGGAAGCAGCAGTTCCCATCGCGCAGGCAAACCTGCGGATTACCAAAGCGCCCTGCCAAGAGCGCTGCCTTGCATCCGGCAGCCCTGTCAGCCCTGCAGCCCTCGGCAGGTGCTCTGGAGTCTGTAACACGCCGTTTGAAAGGAGAATAGAAAGGAAGTCAGGAATTCAGGCTCGTTCACCCTCTAGCAGCATTTTGCTCCTTTTTAGGCCATGTAATCCTCTAAACTAATACTGAACCGGCTTCACCAGTTCTAGAGGAATTATTTTTCAAGTGTATTCAGATGTTCTGATCTTCACTTACGTAGTGCTGTGCATTTCAGTATGCTGCCGTAACCTTATGTTTGGTCCATTTCATTTATGTTCCCAGACACTTTTTTCTTTTTTTCTCTGCCCATAACTGCACGTAAAATCGTCAAAATGCAGTATATACAGCACGGTGAAATTACTGGTAATTTTTAAGGCACTTGAACCACCATCATATTCAACATGCATGTGACGATAAGCATATAAAAATACAGCTTATTGGTGATTTAACAGGACAATCTCCCTGATTAAAGCACTGCCTTCAGATTACCGTCTCAAGCAAACACACACGCATCCTACAAAGACAGCCGTGTGTTTTACAGGGATCAGACCAGAACAGCTCTGACCTGGGTCCCTAGCTATCGTTCAGCCTCTTTAGGGTCTTTTTTGAAGTACGCAGCTGTAGCGCTCGCTGTCCCCGCGGCTCTGGGTGAATCAGCCCCTTCGCACTGATCAGCGGCGCGCTGCCCTCCACCCCCTTCCCCACTCCCTCATCCCGCAATGGCCCTACAAAAACGTCTCCCACAAACTTCGAAAGGAGGTAGATTTTAGTTTTAAAGGCTCTATTCTTAAAAGATCACAGATAGACAAGTCTGGCAGTCTTTCTATATGCACAAATGAGCTTCAAACTGCTTGCTACCACAGCCGGAAAGCCCAAAACATCCGCACCTTAACAGCCTTGCCCGTGCCCGTTCAGCCTGGTGTGGTTAAAGGTGAATAAAACAGAGAAATAATTAATTTGATCAGCTTTTAAATCCATTTTGAGGGGTGGGGAGGATTAGGCAATACTTCCTTAGCACTGCAAAGCTTTTTTTTTTCTTTTGGCCTCAGTTCTGTGCGGTAACACCAGACTTGTGTCATGAGGCACGTCCCCTCCCTCCGCCCGCGGCCACGGCCGCCGCTGCGCTCCGCGTCGCCGCACTGGGAGCCGGCGCATGTGGCGCCCGGAACCTTCCGGAAGGAGGGAGGTGCTCCTGAGGGCGGCGCCGCGGGCAGCTCCCGGCTCTGCCGCCAGGGGGCGCCGCCGGCTCCCGCCGCCATTCCCCACCGCGCGCCTGCACTGGGCTGCCGCAGGAGGCAGGGAGGTTGTAGAGTCCTGAGGGAACCGAGATACTGCAGTGTTATAGTAGAGGAGCCAGAGTGGGTGAGATTGGGATGGGATTACCAGTGACGAGCAGGCGCAAGGGGGCCGCGTCAGCTGGGCTCCCTGGTCTGTTGCCCCTTTTCCCAAAATGGCCACCGCGCTACACAGGCACCTGTGGAAATCCAAGGCCATCAGAGTGAATCCCGCGGCTTTTCCGTGTTCCAGAGAAATTCAGAAATCGGGAGAACGTAGGGGAGCAAAGGGAACAAGCCGCTCCTACTTTGAAGCTGCAGCTTAGTTCTCATCTGCATGCATGGCATTTCAGCCAACCTCCCCCCCCAGCCTCCCGCACCAGCACAATAGTCTCCACAGCATCTTGGCATAAAAGCACATATATATACATCTCCTTCCAGTAAATATATATATCCATCTCCTTCCAGTGCGCTATCACTGTTCGCAAGGGGAGCGCTTGAAGCCTGCAGGGATGAGGAGTCCGGCTCTGCAAGCTAGTGCTAATTCTCCATTGTTCGGCTTGTAATTTACAATTCATTGCCTTGCATAAATCACCCGGTCGGGGAGCAGAAACAATATCTCGCAGTTTAAGAAGCTAACCGCATTTAGACTTCTGACATTTGAATAGCGAACCCTTACCATAAATCACAGGAAGACCATTCAAAAGGCGTAACAATATTTTTTAAGAAACTGGCAAATGATTTTGAACAAATAGGCTGGATAAATTCAAAAAATGTGTGAACAAAACAAAAAAAAAGATTATTATTAATTGTAGTTTATGTTTGCACTCTTAACCTCTACAGAAAGAACAACACAGCTTAGGTGCTTGCACTCTGACTATCCTCATTATAGCTTTACTCAACAGCTAGCAGAATTGGCTTTTTTTCTTTTCTTTTGAGGATTATTTCATCTGGAAGGACTATGTTAGGGATAGATGTGGTAACAGGGTTTATTTTTTGGAACAATATATTCATTTTCTAAAGTGAGTTGTATTGTTATCCTCCCTCTCCCCTGCAAGCGAAGTCTGAATTGGCCCAGTAATACCTGTGAAATTGTGCTTCCAAGTATAATTTCTTATATTGCTTCTAGCTTTCACTAACTTTCAATAAGTTGTCCAGTGGCTCCCTGCCAATCTGAAAATCTCTGTAAATGCAAAGCAACTCTCCGAGGATCGTTTTGGAAGTACAAATACTTTTGGTTTCAGTAACAGACAAGGCAGAATCTAAAAAACATTTTGTGATATTTATTTATACAGCAGGAATGGGCAAAACACTCTATATCATGCTGATGGAGTTTTAATTCCCAAACTACAGCTTAGATATTCAGACCTTTTTCCCCTCCTACTGTGAAGCCTGACTGTTCCAGGAGCACAGAGAAACAAATGAGATTTTGCTCAAACGGTATGAAAGTTATCAATAACCTAGAGATCACATTTCACCCCTCTGGTACATATAAATCTGAAATGACCTCAGCAGCTTCAGCTGAGTCATTTCCAGTTTACACCAATATATCCAAGGCTGGAGTTTTATTTCTCTGTAATATTAATCAGCTACTTTTTCTTCTTAACTGTGCTGGTCGGGTTGTGGGTTGTGGGTATGGGTATGTGGATACCCACAGCATGTGGGTATGATACTCCACATGCTGCATCATACCTGCAGTTTCGGCATGCTTTAGCTGTGTACAGTAAAATATAAATAAATAAAATATGTACTTGAGCCTAAGTTAGTAGATTAACACACTCTGACTCAAGCAGCCCAGGTTACCATTGAGGTCTTCAGGTGGTAACTCTTGATTTCAGTGCTTGTTTGTGGTGAAGGACTAAATAACCAGCTGATGAGCTCTGGTGAGCTTTAGGGATTTGGTTTAGTTTGTTGGGGTTTTTTGTTTGTTTGTTTCATTTGTTTGTTTGTTTTCACCTTTCTGAAGAATGCCAAAAACTTGTAAAGAAGAATGGGGTAAATAGTTTGCTAGCAAACCATGAAAATAATGGAAATGATAGGGTTAGCATAGAATTTTAGGCTGCTCTAAATATAAAATAATTAATGGTTGGCTTCTCTAGATTGGTATAGCTTTTGGGGAGGGAAGTAGGGGGTGGTTCAGAGGACTTCATCCAGCTCTGTTGCAGATGGCAGTTTTACCAAGACATTCTGCCTATGCAAAGCAGTAGGAGCTCATCAAACGATGTTCCTTGCTAATGCAGAAGGAATACTGGCTACCCCGTGTGTTGGACAGAAATCATCACTGAGACGGCACGTCAGTCTGCAGTCACTAGGCCACAGAGTAACTGCAAGGGAGCTTAGTAGGTTGGGTTGGAAGGCACCTCTGGAGATCATGGAGTCCAACTCTTCTCAAATACGGTCACGTAAAGCACATCATTGCCCTGTACTGTACCCAGACAGTTTTTGAATATCTGCAAAGAAGGAGACCCCACAGCCTTTCTGTTCAACTTGTTTTCAATTTTGAAATACAATCTATCTCATTTACTCTGAGCTTAAATGAGAAATAGGTTAAAGAGAAGAGCAAATAGATAGCAGTAGTTTCAATGAAAACCAGAAGGATTTAGATACCTATATTAGGACTATTACATTGCTTTCGGTGATTTATATTAAGAAAAACTAATCCAGAAAAACTCTTGGGTTGAAATACAGAGGTAGGGATTTGTTTGCATATTTATTCAAGATACTCAACAATTCTTTCTCACTTGTGTTTCATTAAGGAAACGTCTCCTCTGATGTTTATTGATTTAATGAGTGCATTGCACTAAGTCATCACTTTGCATTAAAAAAAAAAAGTATTTTTTTCTAAGAAAGTTATTCAGATAATACATGTACAACAAACACTAAATGTACAATGGTTTTTTTTCATCAGATGATAGTATACTTCAAAATCAAGAGAGATGCAGACAGAGTTTCATCTTGGAAATCTCCTATGGAATTTAAATAAAGAGCTTGGCTGATATCTTTTAATTCTTCTGCCTGGATGCCTGAGATGCCAAATGCGTATTCCTTCTCTGACCAGGGAAAGGGATCAGACTGGTGCGGTTTCTGCCTTGATGCGGGGCAGAGTCAGCTCAGAACAGTGATGTGAGATACCCAGGACCATATCTCTGTCAAGCACCCAACAGAATGACATAGTGGATGTCCTGTCACAGCTTGTATCCCATACTGGCTCCGGGGAAAATAGTTTCAACTAATCAAAGCTTTAGTGGAAGGTAACAAAATTTACTTGAAACATTTCTCAGTCTGCAGAGAAACAATCTGAAATTACAGATAAACACAGATGTTCCTTCCATTGCTGTTCTATAGTAAGGGATGTCTTAAGACTAGCTTGTGAGTCTTAACATGTAAGTTCTGACATGGTCCTTGTAATTAAGGTAACTCTTCGCACAGTAACAGAGGTACCTTTCCAGGAATGCATGTTCTGTATTTTTATCTTTTCTGATAATCAATTAAGAATATGTTAACAAATTTTCCTTATTCTAGATAGATTCATTAGAATTTGCTGACTATCACAAACAAGACTCCTAATTGCGGTTCCATTTCCTCAGTGAACCATGCTATTAAGAAGGAAAGACTTCTCTTGGATGTACAATCCTAGAACTCTGTTTACCTCCTTTATGCCAGTATCTACTGTCCTGTATACAGCTGTCTCCTCTGTGAAATTATGACATAAATATCTCCAAGAGATACAACAAACAGTAGCTTATTAAGTAAATTAAAATTAACTGGTGAGATAAGCTCACCAGTTTGTTGATTATGAGAAGGGCCTGAAGCTTTTGTTGTCTAGCTCAGAAGTGGGGAAAATTTGTTCAGCTGAGTATGTCACCACTTAGGAACTAAAGCCGGACTCACTAGGGAAAAAGGAAGTGGGAACAGAGTACTAGGGTGCCTGAAGTTGTGAGAATGCCAGAGTCAGACGTGGAGCTGCTGCTCCCTTCCTATTGAAAAGCAAAACTGACCCAATGAGCTTCATCAGGTACCTCAGTAACTCCTAGCTGCTTTGCACTCCAAAATGACTGCACAGACGCTGTTTAGGATAAAGCAAGTATGGGTTGTGCTTCCTGCAGCATGCCAGCTAGCAGATGCACTTTAGCAGACGAGTAATTACAACATTCCAAGATTATTAGATTAGATTAGCGACAGTACAGCTGCAACTTAAACTAGACATAAATTTAATTACCATGCTAATTTTCTCTTGGTATGAGAAATACAGACTACCCTCCTGTATATTCGCTTTACACATCAAACCTTGCCAATAGTACTGTAGACGTTAATAAAGCACTTAAAAGATGAAAACTCCATTGTAATTGTTACATATTATGCTGAAACAGTCAGTGAGTATTATGTAGTTTTGACATCTTAAAAATGCAAAAATGAACTTTCATCCTTCTTAGTATACATAAAAACTGGGGCTGTTGTTAAGCACTAGGGAAAGTATAAATATCTGTGTCCAAACTATGGCTTCTCTCAGAAACTTTTGAAATTTTCCATAATTTGCTTTGGAAATAATTTTGTAAAAAAATATTGGGATTTCCTCCTCCCCCTTCCCCAATCAGCACTAAATGTGAAAGAGTCTCTAGTGAAAGGAAAGAAGAGATTGATAGGATATTCAGCCTGAAAATGCTTGAATCAGGCCCAATCCCCAGAAATGACATGCAAAGAAGGAAATGAAAAGCGGATCTACTTTGGCACTGATACCTATGTGATTGCTATTACACTCACTGCAGCTTGGAAAACCTACAGCCTTTAGTTTCATATGGTCCCAAAAGTATGGGAAAAAGTGTCTCTGCAGGATTTAGTGTCTTGCAAAAGTAGGTGTCGTGCTGTGATCCTGCAGAAGGAAAACCTTCCTTATTGAGTATCTTCAATGGCTAGCTGGTTCTAGCAGCATTCGTTAGGTACCTACAGAGAACATACATGTTCCGCGGCTGGACAGCGCGGACTGGCTTCTGTTTGGAAAACTCATTGTGCCAGAACAGTCCACTGGAGACCTGTGAGAAGGTCAGCGCGCAGAAACCTGCTGGCGGTGACAGTGGTGCTCTTGGCTGGTCCCTGGCCCTGCGGCGCGCGGCGAGGAGCCGTCGTGGCCTTGAGAGAGCCGGGCCCGCTCGGCCGCAGGGGGCACGGACATCAGGAAATAAAATGTTCCTTCAGAAGAACACACTGCTTCTTTAACACTATTTCTTTTTTCTTCTTCTTTTTTGGAAATTAATTTTCATGCCTCCTGTTCAGTTTATCATGCTTTAGATAGCTACTGCCACATTGCATGTGGGAATATCCTGTGTAACGGATCTTGGTTTACTTAGCAGCAAAGAAGTGCACAATATGAGCCTCCAGGAAACAAATTCTGCCCTCAGATGTTCACGCACAAGTCCCATTGAACCTGGGGCATAATTTCACCCTATAAATTGTTTTTATCAGCAGCATAATGTTTCTCTATAAACTGATCTGGACTGCTAGAGTGAATGTAAAGTGCTTCTTTCTGAACAGTAAAGCAGTTTTACCCCCAGAAGTAGAATATTTCTGGCAAGAAACCCACTCTCTACCCTGGGATAGCGTGAGTGAGTAAAAGGAACAAACCCCTGTGAACTGAATACTTAGAAAGAAAGAAAAATCTCCTCCTGCTTGTGAACAGAAGATTGGTTCATTTGCGCCTTCTGTGTAAAACTCCCAACAAAGTCCTTTGTGCCATCTGCATAAAAAGAATCTTTTGCACAGGCAAGAGATTAGAATGGCCAGCGGGAATCCCTGCCACCAGAAATTCAAATCAGAATGGCTAAGTTCATGGGAAGTTGGGATTTTAAAGGGATCGTCCTGATGATGCCAAAAAAGCTGCAGCAATAACAGCCAACTCCACAGGCCCCTGCAGATTCCCGTTCTCTCTCCCAGGAAAGGTACCCTGAGAGGCTGGCATCCAAAGAGCTATTTTCACTTACCTTTAATGGCGCTAGACAAGTGTGAACCATTCAGGTGATACCGGGGCAAGCCAAATATTCGGCTCAGGATCCCCCACTGCAGCCTCCCTCCCGCCCTGCTTTGTATTAGCGAATTCTTAGAGATCAGCCCTGGTATTAAACAAGCTGAAAGGACGTGGCGGAGGCGGCTGAAAAGTGCGGTCTCACCCAGCACAATTAATGCATCAATCTTCCTTACATCATTCTCTCATCTTGGCTCCTAGAGTTTTAGGCAACTCCAGAAATTATAAGGGAATATTGGAGGCGGCGGAGAGGAGCGGCCCGCGCGCCGCAGCTGCACTCCCCTCCTGCGCCCGCAATTGTGCGGCCGCGCTGGGGGCACAGCCGGGCTCTGCCGTCCCCTCCAGCCCCGCGCTGCCCATTCAAAAGACCTTTGAATTAACCTTTTCACTGGAAAAGAGATTGTGGCCCTATAGAAAAGTGTGAATTCAGAGCAAAGCCTTTCTGCGGGATTAGTCCATTAGAAGCAAAAGGAGAAAGGTTTTTTGTTGCTCGGGAAAATATAAGTGATTACAGGATTTAAAGGGAAAAAAAATGTCTGTCTATGTTGGGTGATATCAAAGCTGGAACAATGCGCTCTTACATTCTGTCTAAGTCCTCATACTGCACTTATCACTGCAGTATCTGACTGCCTTCCAGAAGCATGAGCTAAAAGAGATATACTATAACAGCTGTCCTGTGTGGTCCATTCTTCCCCCGGCTCTCAAGAGAAAAGGTGTGTGTACAATGTAGGTCTGTTTTGTTAAAGGAGTTTTTTGCAGGGGGAGAGGAGTGCTGAGATTCTGTATCAGAGGAAAAAAAAAAAGCCAAGAAATTACCCATCAGATGTTTTTTGGAGCACATATTTCATTTCCTCCCCTTTTCCGGTTTCTACTACTCAATTATTTATCCCATCAATAGCCAAAGAAGTGCTCCCACAAGCTCTTCTCACCTTGAGTAGAAAGCTAAAAGGCTGCAGATGCCAAATTTCAAAGCTCTCCTCATCGAAGGACTTTTAAAATACTTTTTTATATGTTATTCATATGCATGTGCTTTTGTACACCAAGATTCTCTTAAATGATCAATGATTTGGACAGTATTTCCAGTTTAGTGATGAATTTGAATCATTTTAAAAGAGAAATTTCAGAGGGATGAAATCAGTTCCCCACACAATATCTTGAAGCAAGAAGTGCTTTAATTCAGTGTGCAACCCTAAGTAAAGCTGGCGGTTCTTACAGGTCCTGTAATAGCTAAAAGAGAAACGCTTTTCAAATTTCAGACCATGCAGTTCGTATGTCAAAACTATTTAATGCAAACCTTATCATGAGACTTTCAAATAGATTCTGATCTTTGTTTAGAAACCATCTGGCCAAAGGAAAAATGGCCAAGTATTTCACTGCATTTTTTTTCTTTTTTTTTCAACCCACCTCAAAAATATGTTTTGAGATCAGCATTCCATTTTTCATCCCTTTTGTCATATGTGATCAAGGACATCAACCTCTGGTGTATGTTCATTACACATAACAAACTTTGCATAGTCACTTACTTCTAGGAGTAAAAACATGTATTCCTCCCCTTTACAGATGGTGCAGTAATTATAATTTAGCTCTCTGAATATAACTTAGGGTTTGGAAAAGATATATGAAGGCTGCACACATGCAAGCCCACCCTTCTACAGCATTTCAGAAATAACCTTTTTTTTTTTTGGTTGTATGGTCACATTAAAATTCCCCTTTTGCAACACTTTATGCAAAAACCAAACACCTGGATTCAGAGTTTCCTAAAGGAGTCATCTGAAAATAGGTACTTTCTGCCAAAATGTCATGAAGATTTATGTGCTTACATTCATGGATTAAATTGAGGACAGGTGGGAGAACATTCAAGTATGAGAAGAAATGATAGCAAATTTATGTGTTAAAAAAAAAAAAAAGGGAATAGCTATAATGATTTCTGGTGGTTTAGGTAAAACAGAAGTAGATTTTGTAAAAGGGAAGGTACTGTGCCTGAAAAGCAATCCTTCAGCAGTCAAATAATTATCTGTAAGATAGTGTTTCCTTAAAATGAAAATAAAGGCATTCTGGAATTCAAAACATACTGTATCACATATAACCGCAACCCTAATGTAGCTTGGATGCCGTGTGGTACATGAGAACAGATGTTTGCAGAGAGGCCGACTGTCGGTGTCTCATCGCAGCCAGCGCGGTGCTGCAAACAGTGAACCCTCCAGGCCGCTCTGCTCGGGCGGGATGGGGTAATGTCCTCCCTTTCACCCCCTACTCCCACCCCGTTGTCAGTCGGCCCCAGCAGACGCCAGCCCCGCACATTGCGCCCGTCTCCCCTTGCACGAGGGGAGGCTGCTCTCTCTGTCGCACCTGAGGGGAGGGTGGACACGGGGAGGAGGCTCCAGCTCCTGTTCTGGCCCCCCCAGGGCCCAGGCAGAGCGAGTCCGTGGCCTGGGCTGCACTTCCCAGCTATGAAACCTCCTCTCGCCTCAACCCCGGAGCAGCGGCTGTAGCGAGCGCAGCTCGAGAGCTGTCCCGCTCACACTAACACAAATGGGGCCAGCAGAACCGCCTGAGAAGCGGTGTCCTGTTAGGCTCCTGCAGGAGGCCCATGACCAGCTGAGGAATAATCACCAGTCACTGGTGCAGCATCTGGTGGTGCAAGACGAGATCCCAACCAAGGAAGCTCAATTCAGAGGAAGGAAGACCCTGAGTTGTATGGGCCCCTCGCTGCAGGAAGGACACGGAGGCGCTGGAGTGTGCCCAGAGGTGGAAGGGCAAGGGAGCTCGTGAGGGGGCTGGAGCACAGAGCTTACGAGGAGCAGCTGAGGGAGCTGCGTTATTTAGTCTGGAGAAGAGGAGGCCCGGGGAGACTTTATTGCTCTCTACAGCTACCTGAAAGAAGGTTGCCGTGAGGCGGAGCTTGATCTCTGCAGAATAACTACCGATAGGACAAGGGGAAATGGCCTCAAGTGGCACTGGGGGAGGTTTGGGTTAGACATTAGGAGGAATTTCCACATCGGAAGAGAGGTGAAACATTGGAGCAGGCTGCCCAGGGAGTCACCGTCCCTGGTGGTGTTCAAGGAACGTGTAGATGAGGCCCTTCGGGACAGGGTTTTACAGGCACGGGAGTGAAGGGCTTACGGTTGGACTCGATGAGTTTGAAGGCCTTTCCAAGCATAGTGATTCTGTGTGTACACCTACTCACACCGTGCCCGGCTTGCTGGAATGGATGCTCGACCCTTGTAGTGTCTGCTTCTCGGTATCTGCAGGGTGGGGGGATTTTGCCTTAAATCCCAACTCTGTACAAGATAGATATATTCAAATTATATTTTATGCTGAAAAAAATGTAGTATACCTCAGTAGTCAGCTGATTAACCTCTGTAGAATGGTATCAACTCTGTTACCAGCAGTCATAGTTAAGATACTTTGTAAATCAGAGTGCTCAGTGGCACTTTCAGATTAAAACTAAGATTATTCGCATACATGCACCAAAAGTTTGCTGTGCCTACATTATTGCTCCTTTAAAACAACGGTGCAATTAATATCAACGTACTCCCTCCTTTTAAAGTGCAAAAAGATAAATGCAGTGACCCAAAGTAAATCTAAAGCATCTGAAACTTTTGTTCCTCCTTTTCCTCCACCACCATAGGAAATTACTGCACATGTAGTCTTTTTAGGCTTCTTCAGAAGTATCGTGTTATGCAAAAGAATTTAATTAAATATAGAGTTAGGAACAGTCGTGAAGGTTAAAGGACATTTGCAAAAGAAAACTGTCATTCCAGACTCTCTGACTAAGTTTATTCAGTAGAAAGTCTAGAAAAGAAAGGCTGTAAGGTGCTAATGGTCTGACTAGATAAATGTTAGCTCCCCAAGTCTGGATGCCAGAAGAAACTCTAACATGGTTAAGAGCTAACGCAAGATTCCTCTATCCAAGAAAAACATGTAATTCTGCACACAAATTATGGTATAAAGTATTATATCTCAGTATAACATTGATGTAGTATTCTATTTCATTTCCTAGCCCTCAGCCACAGCTCAGTGTTATTGCTCTATAGTAATCCTCCCACCCATAAATTTATTTTGAAAGTTCTTCAATGGAAACCATCAACCTATGCGTCATAATTTAAAATTTATTTTTTATTCAGTGTTGCTTATTAGATTCAATGTTGTTCAACTCCTCAGAAATGTAAAGCTGCAGTGTATTTCCTCCCTAAATTTATTTTTCCTGTATCTCACACACACACATAAAGATATTTGAATGGAGACAAATCTTGTGAATCCTGAACTACTGAAATTAATCTTCTTATCATAATAAAATTAAATGATTTATGTAAGGACAATGACTTCAGGATCAGGTCTTACTTATCATAATACCTTTGGAAGCAAAACAGGTTGAATGAGGTTAGCATTAATCACCATCTTAGTGCGCACGTCACAATTAACTGAGCTACCTGCGTCGGGTCCTGTTCAAAACTGCGTCTAGGCAGGTGATCCTGCCAGGTACTATTGGAACATCCAGTTATCCTCAGACAACACAGGGTGCTCCAGTCTAAGGAAGTTTAACACAACCCCTGGTAGCTTGTAAATTTTTAGACTAATATGTTATAGTGACATCGCTTGCAAACTCTTTTAAAAGCGGCAGATTCAAAGCATTCCCTCTCCTCAACAGGATATTATGGGTTTTTTTTTTTAATCTTTTTACACTTTGGGGGGGGGGGGGTCACATTCTGGCCTAATTTTCACCTGTACAATCACATTGAAAAGAGTGGCAATAGGCAAATGAAAAAGAAAGCAAATACAAAGCAAGGTCAATTTTTTTTTTCTCAAAGATTAGAAGATTCCACATACCCGTGCCCCCCGAGAAACAATCCGTTTCAGACCAAATTAGTCTCTGTGGTGATGCTGTTGATTTTTAGCAACTGTGTTACACCCGGGATACATTTATTCCCACTGTTCTTTGTTGTTCTCCTTAATAGGCCACATTATGTCACCCGCTCTGCATGCGAAAGTATCATTACTGTTATTTAATTACTTTGTTTTTGTAAGGAAAACTACCAGATTCAGTTGCGTATAACCAGTAAATGTGGCCAAATCAAAGCTGTGCACTCCAACCCAAATATTTTTTACTTTATTACTGCACATATAATTGAATGTAATTTATAGTTGTATACAGAATTTTTATGATAAAATCCCATTAATCACAAATTCATCAATGCAGAAAAAATACACCCAAGCAAACGTGGTATAACGTTACAAACATAAGACATATTTTTTAGGATGGAAAGCGGCCAGGATCCCCATCTTCATCTATCCCCTAATGTTACATAAATGACTAAGTCATCATATCAGTGGTTTCCACATGGAAATATAAACACCACTGAAATTCCATACTCTATAAATGGCTATGACTCTAGAGTGCTTAAAATTACCAGGAGGACCATAAGAGGAGTGTGCGCAACATCCATTCAAGGAGAAGAGCCAAGCTCTGCAGCGCTGGCCCAGGAGATGGGGCCATCCAGGCTCCTCTGGGGGCTTCCTCTGTGCCCTGACGCACAGGTCACCCCACTGCTCAGGCTCCCACTTCCCTCCAGCTACTTAAATTGGCTCTTTTACACTTCTTCAGTCTGGTTACTTCACCCTAAGTGGCTAAGCCCTCCAGTCATCTGTACAGCTCTCAGG
>JAUBNY010000965.1:5063100-5094192 GCA_032275445.1 Crypturellus soui | reverse complement strand
TATTAATAGTAAAATGCTGAATTATTAGTAAGAAACTGATCTGGCAAGTATTTCTGGGCAGGTCTACGTCATCTGCCTGAATATGTGCTAATAAAAGTTGATTACTGCTTGCATGAAGCTATGAGCTTGCACTAGCTGCAGTCAGCAGACACCACAGAGCAGCCTTGGATCACACACTGACTGCTTACCCGCTGTCTAACGACCTGTTACTGCACAGATATTTCCTAGCAGCTTCGTTACCATACTTGCTTCATATGTACCTCTCTGCTATGTAATATAATGGATGGGATCAATACCTCTATCCTGGAATTTTACTAAAATTCTAGTTAAAAATACATGTTTTAAATGGCATTTAGCTTCATAAGCCAGAAATTAGATATTGTGCTTTCTAATACATCTCTGAGAGCAATCCAAAATGCTGGCTCCCCACAATTTGGCATTCCTCGTAAGCAGCGCACAGAGGCTAAGGAACATCCTGGAGACTGACCTGCTTCACCCACTAAGTCCTCTCCAAGCGCACTGGCTGATGGGCCGAGCAATCTAAGTGGAGTTTCTGTATACACTGGATTATATACAATCTTTCTCTGGCTAAGTCTTTGCTTTTAAGTTTGTTAATCTTGGTATCCTAGGGTTCTGACTCACAAGCCAGATAGTTATCTTGGGATGTCTGTAGCGATTCCTGCTCTTTGGTGCCTGGACCACCCGTCTCTTGGAAGTCTCTGCCTCCTCCATCCCATTGTAACGTGACTCATCGGCTTATGGACTCAGGAGACAGGAGCTTACACACTCTGAAAAATAATAAAAAAAAAGTTAAATCAGGTACCTGAATTCTGGGCAAAAGGTAGAAGGACCTCACTAACCTCCTTAGCTTCTTCCCAGGGTCTCCTCAGGGCTCTTCAGCTCTGTGAGGTCAGGTCTCACCCAGCACCCCATCACTGGCACAACCTTTTCGGACTTGCTTTGAACAGTTGCACGTCAAGCCATCAGCTGTGCCAGCCTCAGCCTGGACGTGTTCAGAGCAGATCAAGTTGTCATCGGCTGCTGAGGGACTTAAGAAGTTAGAGGTGTACTCACACAGGAGATCTTCAGGATCTACGTTTTGGATTTAAATGCCCGTGTTCCATCAGGAAGTTTTGCACACCTATTAATGACCATTTTAGCAATAATGAGGAAGGAAAATGTGTGTGGGGAAAAAAAAAAGTCTGCTTATACACAGAAGTCTGGCACAAAGTTTGAAAGAATGTACTGAGCAAACTAAGCAGCAATGGGAGCAGAATTTCCTTTTTGACAGATGCAACCTTTGAGTGCACTTGAGTGTAATTCTGTTTTTATTAAGATGGAAGTTAGTACATTTAACTTTGTATCTTGTCACTGAGAGTGGACAACCCGCTGCTCATGAAATGTGTACAAATGTCATCATAAATTTGAATGACAAGTTGGAAATCTTTTTCAGGGCTGGTCTACTCAGGCTGACCCAGCATGTTAATTTTTCTGCAGAAAATACCCATTTGGGGGACCATTCAGCCCTCTGAAAGCCTTCTCTAAAAGCTGTCAGTGCTGATTTTGATCACAAGGAAAAATAGAAAGTTTTATGTTGTTTAAACAAGTCTTCTCATTATTTTTGGCTGACCCTGGAATGAGTATTAGTGTAAAGTCTTCCATGTTCCCACTTGGATCAAACCATCCCGAGTACAGCATTCAGCCTGGGAAAATCTGTTAGTGCCTTGCCTAGTACCAGAGCTTAATACCTAGCACTACCTAGAGCTTTTCTCTTCTTGACTGTTTGACTGCAAACCTTGTTTTCAGATTTTTCGTGGTCATGATTTGCTGACACCTGTCCAAGCAATATTGTTTAGCAGGTTTTTCTATTCTCAGACAGTTCTTCACAGTATTTTTCCATCTGGCCATCGCTGCCTGTTTTTCTGAATGGCATCTGTTTTCGATTTAGCAAATTTAGCAGCTCTAGTTTGTGGTTTGAAACCCCTTGTCCGTGAACTCCATATCTTGAATATCCTCCTTAAGTCACCTTCTTCACTGTTGTCTTTAATTCCTGGTATTTCTGCCCATCTCTTCTTCTCAGACTTCTTCGGCTAAATTCAGATTTGTTTGTTTTGGTCTTAGTCTAGCTTCTTATTTTGAGTTTATTTTATCCTTAGTTATCTTTTTCTTCTCTGACTTATTTTCTTGTGGAATGTATCATTCAGTATTGTCTGAAGAATCCATTTAATATTTAAATCTTCCTGCTTCTTTAACCTGGAGCGCAGTCAGAGCCCAGCATCAGTAATGCAGGACTCGAGCAGTAGGTGGAAGACAGAGCTCAGGGAAGTGCGGGCTCCCTGTAACAATTTCGTTGCTTACACAAGTTCAGCCAGAAACATGAGCTTATGCCCTGAGACATGAATTTCGCCAGTGCAATTTTTGCAGCTGACATGACAAGGTACAAGGATATAGTTGATCTGACCTGTTGTCCATTGGTGAGGCTACGGCCAGCTTCCCCTCACGGCTTGTGAAGAAGCAGCGGTGCCGTAGGAATGACTGAATTCTTTCAATATAAGAATATAAAGAGGTCTGTCCGCCCTGGGTTACCCTTCCTATCCCAAAGGGACTAATGTTCCTTTCCACTCCTTCATCATCCCCATGTGCATTATTAAACCATAAAAATTACACCTACATCTGCTAGAGTGCAAGATTGACTGAATTAATGTATGCGCTGATTTACTCTGCTTCATCCACAAAACTAATAAGCAGGACACAAACTTGGATTATGAACATATTCACTGGAGCTACAGAAAACGTCATGCAGTGGCCTGCAGTCAATCATTTAGCAATTTTTTGCTTTGTCCCATTCCAGGAAGCTGGCTTAATGACCTTCTCCGTTGCCCAGATGCGCTGCTCTGAGACTGTCTGAGGTAACCGTCAGCCAGCCCGGGGTTTCATCAAACATATGTGTCATCCTTCATTTTGTTTGCATCCCTGCACTGCCTCAGCTCGCTCCGCGCTCATGGAAATCCAGCAGACGGGAGCGCAGCGACTGCTGCAGTGCCGATGCCTGGAGTGCTGCCCACACTGCCGCCCCGGCCGGCCGGCCCCGCTCAGCCCCGGCTCGGGGGCTTCTCACCCTGCGGACAGCGGCTCCCTCGGCCCAGCCGGGGCAGCTCCCTGCAGCTCCTCGAGGCCGCCCAGCCCCTTCAGCAAGTTTTTAGCAACTCCCTTCAGCAACAAGAAAACACCTAAGCACACGCACTCAAAATATTTCTTCATTCCTTTAAGGCAATTAATGCCAGAATATAAACACACAATTCTTGCTGAAACTAATGTTCACAAATACTCTTCACAAAGATATGAGACTATCCTTTTTACCTGTAGTTATATTAAAAGTGATTTAAAAGAGGTTTAAATTTTTCAGGGAAGGATATTTCCAGGAAAACTTATGCAACCTTGAGCAAATGGCAGACATAAAGCTCTTAAAACTTGAGTACTTGATTACATGGACACTTGAGACCTCTGCCAGGGTAGGGCGGAATGATCTTTCTCAGTTTTGTTACCAAAATCCCCTTATCAACCAGCCTTCAGTGATAAGATTATTTCATCTATGAAAAATTATGTTTAGAAAGAAAAGGTACATGCCAAAAATTGCTTTCCCCTACATATGTGCTGGAAACATGATTATGTACCAAGAGAAGACAACAGTTGAATATTCAGGAACAAACAGCATAAACTGGCAGAAAATTACTCTGATAGAGAAAGAGAGAATCACAGATGCTTTAGCATTTTTTTTTCCTCCTTACTTTCTTAGTGTTTCAGACAAATATACATGGCAAAAAATGTAGAGAAAACAATGTAAAAATAAACGTGCCCTACCCCACCGAGACCCTGGGAGGGCTGTATCTGCTGTGAGGTTGAACCCCACAGTCCCCTGTCTTGGCTACAAAGGGCAAAAGGGCAATATAACAAAGTGCATGGAAACCCGTATTCCTCTGTCAGCTGGCTTTGGTAATGGTGTTGTAAAAACTTAGGATAAATCACATCTCTGTGTGAAATTACTACTGGCCTCTCTCCTGACTGCTGCAATTTTGGAGTCAGGCATCATAAATCCATTGCTCCTGCACAGCCATAACATCTTTCAATAGGAAAGGACAGAACTGCTCCTGAAAAGCTCCCATTTCGTACTTCATTTGGCATTTGAGCTCTCGGGGAAAATACCTTACTGCAGCAGGTGCGTACAGCTTTACCCTGATAGTGTTTATTATCCAGTGCAAAATGTACCCAAGAAGTATAAATGCTGCTGGTCTCTTCTGGCATAGAGCTAGTTTTGCAGCAAGCTGCTGGCAAATTTCAAAACTTCTGCTTTAATTTAGGCTTTCCTCCTTCCGCAGTAAGGACAATGATGCACAGATGCTTGTCTTTGGACCTTGGGAATCTGCTGGAAATAAACACAGACATACATAACTGCTCTTGCTTTAAGAAAGGAGACTTTTCAACTTCAGTACAATTTTTCTGGAAGTGCTGCTGAAAGAATTTTGTGATGGCCTCTTCTAACACCTGCTTCACAAATTTAAAAGATTATCTCTGTTTTCATCTACTTGTTAGGTGATTTTAATCACTCTACAGACATGGCAAATTCACCCTATTAGTGAGAACAAGACAGGACGAACAATAACTTTCATAGTTCAAGCGAACCATGTTTTAGTATATAAAAGCAAACAATTTCTTTAGAAAGATATAACACAGCAATCTTGTGAAATAGCACAGTCCCAATTAGTGTATAAGAGACTAAGAGAAGAAAAGAAAACTAAACAGTACCTGGAAGCCGAGTATTTCTTTCTGATTTAATTCTAATTCATCTATTACACAAATTTTAGAAGCGAACAGAGTAGTATTTCTTTAGATTTTCAGAAGGAAATTTGAGCCAATCTTGCCATCCAAAATACATATGATTTGGGCTGTAGAGTTTTATTCCTTGGCAACACACAGCAAACAAGCTCCCAGTGTACCACTATCATTGCTCATGCCCATTCATACACTCTCTACCACAGCCACGCCAAAGGAAAAGCGCCACAGAAGTAAAAAACTGCACAAAAACCTCTTATTTGTGTATATTATGTACATGATTCAGTGTACCAATTTGTGGTTGTAACGGATCCTTCCTCCCAAAGAGCAAGGAGCTCTTGCGAACCGCTCAAGCAGTCATCAGCTGCTGGCATTCTTTGGAAATGAATAATTTGCTTGAGTTTGGGAGAGTTGCATATGATCTAATAGAATAAACAAGCCATTGTCATGTGCAGGTAGTGTGCCAGATATATGATTTAATCCTCAGGAGAAGGAATAATAAAATTTGCATAGAATACTCATTTAGAACTAATATTCAAAAAGCTCTGCTGACAGCTATAGGCCTCTGTGGAGAGATATGAATCTTGAATATTCACCTGCTGTCTGCTCCCACCTGCTGTGGAGGCCTCTCATAAACTTAAGGGCAGCCTTCGGCTCCCGACCACCAAAAAAAGAAAAAGAAAAGAAAAAGAAAAAAAACCCACCACCACCACCACCAAAACCCCAGTCATTCTACATATAACTGCTCTGCACCAGTCGTTTCAAATGGCTCCTTAACATTTTTTATCAGTATTTATACTAGTGTGCTAGACTGTGTCTTTTGTAAAAACAAACACCAGAGGGGTGATCTGTGATCGGCGCCTCCTGTGCTGCTCCGAGGGGCGCGGGGCTCCGTGGCACGTCCCTCCCAGCCGCGGCGGGCGCGAGGGCGGCCAGCTGGCACCCGCGGCACCGCGCGGCGCCGGACGGGACGGGACGCTCCGCCCCACCGGCCACCACTCCTGGACGCTCAGCCCTTATCTGCAGAGAGGGCTGACGAGGCCTGTGGAACCGAATATGACTTGGCATAAATACATTAAATGCCATCATAGAGAAGTGCATCATTCCCCCAAGCACATTACGCTTACTCGAATGCTAGTTATTTACTGCACTGAAGGGCTTTACTGTTGCCCAACGGACATTCACAGAAAGCTCACCAGAAGTAGTATTTTAAAAGTTCATGGATTTGTAATAAAATCACAGGTTTTACTGAGTCTTATATGCCATGGGAACTGATAAAATGTATAATATCCATTAAAAGGACTTGTTAGCTGTCATGCAAAAAAACGAGTGCCAGCTTTAAATGTTCAAAGCACCAACTTATGGAGCAGGAACTAATTGAGCACGCACTAATGAGGCATGATCTTATGAAACAAGAATTAGTGAAACTTCAAAGTGCTACTTTTTGAAGTACAAAGCTGGGGAAAACAGCTCCAAATAATTGTCTAACTACCTGGAATTGGGTACCAGTCCAGACTCCTAGATTAGCCTAAAAAACAGTCACCATCCCGTCCCGTAGCCGCAAGGCAGCGAACAATCAGTCTGGACCAACTTGTAATCATGGCGTTTAAGGACTTGCTCCCCAAAGCGTGTGCTTACATAATGTGGAAGACCTCCAGCAGGAAGTGAGCAAGAGCATCACCTCGCCAAGGGGAAACAGCCGGGGGCTAAGAGACACGAAACTGTTCAGTCATGTGGCTGCAGGAGGCTGTTTTGAAGTTAACAGAGACGACTAACTCCTGGTCTTGGCAGCCGGAATCGACAGCCTCACTATCTGGGACTTTGTAAGCCAGTATTTAGGCGTTTCTCTAGCCAACGTACCAAGGGAATGACAAGGCCGGAGTATACAGCTCTTGTTGATTCCCTCCCTGCCTAATGAAGAGTTAGTTAATATGAAGCAGGACAACTACAGAATAAAAATCATGGAAACATCCAGAAATAACAAACAGTCTGGTAGCTAAGGATGTTTGCCAGATATGTAGAAGGCTTCCTTGTAGGTCCTGGCTCTGAAACAAGGCCAAGCAAGGAGCTGGATTTGGTATCCAGCACCCATAACAGCAGGTTATACAATTCATAGAAGCACTTGTATTTTTAGGCCAGCAAAACACCTTACTAGGCTAGAGAAACACTGAGAAAATTACCTCATTTGGGAATTTTTGAGACTTTACCAGTACGGCCCGTTGAAAAACCCAGGGCGGGGGAATCTACCCAGGGCAGAGAATGAATTTTAAGATACCTTTTCAATCAGGTCAGCTCAATTCCTACCTCGCCTGGTAAACTGTTTGTTTGTTAGCATCTAGACCCTTTCAAGATATACTTAACCCAAAAGACGCTCTTGCCAATCCTTTGCATCTACTGAAATTTACACTTCACAAGAGTCAGTCCCTAGCGGGCCTGCAAGACCATAGGAGGAACGCGTGTGACAACACAAATAATGGGTTACGCACTGGTAAAGCAAAAAGCAATTGGAAGATGACGCAGTCTAGAAATATATCTTAAAAATACTTCAAAGTAACTTAAATTAAATGCCCTTCTAAGCTCTTTAGTATGCTCATGTTTCCTAGAGTTTCTCCAAGACTTCTAACTGCTGTGTCAGGGTAAGACATAGGGACTATGGGTTCTAGCCACTCTCACAAACACATCTACAAACATTACTGTACATATTGCATTAATTATAGGATAGTAATAAATTATAGTTACCATGTGCATTGACACAGAACCTCAAAGTCTAACATACTAGGTGCTCATTCTTCCTCTAGACAATAAATAAACATAATAAATGACATTCCTAGTCCCTGATCTGAAAGCTTAGTATTTGGATAGATATTAGGTGACCACGTGTGAAGCATGAAAGACATTGTTGGGATTTTGGACTTGGTGTACTTCCCTCAATTCTAGAAAATGGTGCTGTGCGATAATGCAGTTTTACCTTCCCCAAGAAAATGCGCACATTGGATCTTATATCTCGGGAGGCCATTTTCACCATTTTATAACTTGTTCATCCACCTCAAGTGTGAAATAACCTATTCCAGTGTTGGCCTTACTGCTGTTTCTTGTCATCCACTTTACCTATTGCTATGTGAACTACTGCGTCCCCACAGTCTACAGGATGCCCACTGCATATCAAAGATTTTGAACTTTACTCCTGAAATCCATGCACTTTTAGTGTCTTCCAAATCACTGTGTCTTTAGCTTCTACAAGAGTTTTGGTGTGTAATAGCATATGCATTGACCTGATTTGTTAGTATTTTCCCTTACTTATTTTTACCATATTTTCAGTTCTGCTCAAAGAAGAAAACAAAAATGGTCTTAAAAATTACCACTCTCATACATATACTGGAAAGCCAGATAAGGACACTGGCTGTGGATTTGGCTTTCTTCTACTTAAAAATAATATGTGCTTATTTTCATTATAATTTCTATTAAAGTTTGTTCAACCTTTTCATAGACAAGTTTTAATGCCCTTTTTTTTCCCTAATGGAAAATATTTTCCGAGGACATTTGGGTATGTTTTAAACGGTTAGGCACGTAACTTTAAGGATCATATCTTCAGCTGGTGCAAACTGATGACAATCCATTTCTTTCAGTGCTAGCTTTGTGCAATAAGCCTGCTTTTAGCCAGTTGTGGCTCAAAAACTATCTGCAAAACAACCACTTTGGAAATGTTTACGTGCCTGGCTGGTCTTATTCTATCCTCTTTTGTTTATATCTTAAATGTTTTGGACCAGATATGTGATTAATTCAGTGGAAATTTTACCCTGGTTACTCATGACTTGCTTTAGAGTGGTTTGATTTAACTTAAGGGAGTGGAGAGATTGTGTTTACTGATGGAGGAGAAAGAAACTAACAGCAGCCATAAACTCCACGCTTTGAGGCTGCTGCCTGCATACCGCTCCGTCAGCAGCGCTCCGGCCTTCCCTTCCGCTCCTCGCGCATGCTTTACCAGCCAGGCTCAAGATTCCTACAATTCCCAAAGCACCCAAATCTTGTAGATGGAGGCCAAACTCAAGTTATCGCAGTAAACTTCAATGAACTGTATTTATAGGCCAAGAGAAGTCTTTGTTTTGGTTTTCTCTCTTTGAAGTTTAAGAACATATACTTTTTTGACAAGATATTATCTTCTAATTAGAAAAAAAAAAAAAAGTGTTTCTGGCCCTAAAATGTATGGCACGCAAAATAAACACACAGTCTTTCTTCTTTCATGTTTCCCAGACCAGACATCTCTACACGCTCGGGAAGCTCCCGCCCTCCTCTTCCACTTATCAAAGACGACGGTGAGGAGGGAGGGGAGGGGAAGTCAGGGCTTCCAAAATTGGTTTATTGGGGGATCAATTGTAGACTGCATGATGCTTCTTTTGTCTTACACAGACACCAGGACTCGCAGCTTCCTCTCTTCCACACAAGCCCACCTCCCTTGTCAACCCTGGGGCCATTAAAGCCGACAGTTACACAGAAACGCTGATACGAACACAGTGCTAATACTTGCTCTCCAAGCATCCGAGCTCAGTAAGTAAATTACTTATCTAAACAGACCAGCCACAAGCCCTTCTCCCCAGCTTGGGTTGAGAAGAGTTGTGCCTACTCTGAAAAGTCTAGGAGAAATTACTTCCTTTCATTTTAACAGAAGGAAAATTGTTTTAAGTGTCTTAAAAGTACCCTATCATATGAAACACAGTTCAGAAACTTTCCCATGGATAACTGAAGGGGAAGTGGGGAGGCAAACACGTGAATCCTGCTCCTAAAACCTTGCTGAGTAATGTTTCATACGCTGTAATTGCTTCAAAGCACCAGGGATGGAGTGAAAACACGTCAAATATTTTTAGCTGTCTTTTAATGAGAAATAGCAGGTGGAAATAGGGAGAGGAGAGAATCAGCAATTCACCACAGACCACTAGAGCTCTGCAGACCACAGGGACCTTCTGTCAGGAGCGATTACTTCTACCAAGCTGAGTTAGCTTCCTAGCATTCACTACAGCCAGGTCTACACATTCAGAAATTATGAATCAGACCCCCACAATCATAAGACTGGCTTTAAAATGAGAATTTAAAATATCTTTCACTCAGTTTCTGGATGTTTTGTCTACAGGGTTAACATTTTCAAGCTTCTGTTGGCAATCACTAGGGCTAGGAATCCACTACTTAAAAAATGGAAACTGAGATTTGCACGTGCTGCAGGGGCTGAGGTGTTAGGAAAAATCCTTGCAAGATACGTGATAAAGGCGTCATAGCTGGCAGTGCTGTGGATAGCACATAGTTTGGCTTTGTCCAGGAGAAAAAGATTGTCCCCAGCTGCTGACCTTACAAATTTGGCTAATTTCAAATGAGTGTATAGCTCAGGCTCAAACGTTCCCAAAACCTCTCCAAAATTCTTCTGAACTCAAAAATGTTTAGAGTTTGTTCCACTGTAAAGTGAGCTGAATCCTGAAGGAGCTGATCAGTCAAGAAGCCAACATCAATAGCTGTTCATAGGATGGTTGGCCTCAAGGGTGCCCAGTATACCGTTGCAGATAGAAATCTGAGACATTTAATATTTTCACAATAAGAAAGCTAATTTTCTCAACATCTAATTGAATTCTCTAGTAGTTTCACTGAGAACTCTTGTGCTGGTTTCAACTCAACATTTAATGAAGAATGATTTTTTAGAGAAACTATTTATTTGCGTAAAAATTCACTTCCCCGCATTCCTCAAAGTATCAAAAGAAATTGAATGTTAGATTTATAATTAATGTGGTTTGGATTTAAAAAAAATACTTTTCACAGCAAAGAACACTTCCATAAATCATGTCTATGATTGAAAAAACATGCTCATAACAGACAAAACTGCTTCATTTTGCATCTGTTTCACATATATAAATGTGTCAGGTTTACATAAAAAACACTGATAAAGATGAAGACTGAGGGAAGAAAATGATAAAAATAGCCTAGATTGTATCAGTAACACATCTTTTGTTATAATTCTCTCTGATACTATTGCAACCAAACTTATTACTTTTCTCACCTGGTTTAGTCACTTAAGCTATTAAAAAGTTAAAAGAAAAACAACTTTTATGGAATTAAGCTCTTAGTTCAAACCCGGAAAAAATCTGGCATGCACAATGTGTCACTAGGTTATTATTTTCTGATCATTTCACAGATAAGGGCCCTAAATTAGTCCATCACAGACGTGATTTTTTTTTTCTTCCTACTAACACCAAAAGTGCTCAGAATGATTGCTTTGATTTCAGGGCCACATACCCACCCGCTGCAGACATCAGCAGTGTCAGTGTCAGCAGAGCAATGCCAGTTTGCACGAGAGGAAGATCATTCCCACAACAAAGTGAACAAAACCAGTTTGCCAACATAACCACTTATCACATGCAATGTCCTACTTGCAGTATTACTCCACAGCATAACATGTGTCTTCTGAATAAATAATTGTGCTGCCCAGTTGGCCAACAATCTATTTATAAAAAACTAAAATAAAAAGGAACACTAATATGTTTCTGCTAATATTTTTAATTAAAATATACGTTTTTAATATATTTTTTAATATAATTGACTTATTTTTACCACAGCAGTTTAGCATGAAACATCATAGAGAACAAGAGTATACAGCTAAAATAAATTAAGCATTTAACCTACCAGTATCTTGATGGGAACGCATACGTACTACATTATTCAAACAGAGGTAAGTAATGTGCCACATAATTTTTTTTCTCCTAACAAATGTGTAGCTGGGGTGGCTAATGCGAAGGATAATAAATAAATCCCCTTAAAGTTGGTTTCTGTTTCTTTCCACTTATAGTAGAATATCCTGCAGTTTATTTAGGACTTACGCATCTAACTCTTGCTTTTTTGGGAAAAAAAAAAAAACTCTGCTGTGAGAGCATTCTATCAATAAATCTCTTCTCACACACCATACAGATAAAGGATACACCATACAGGTAAAGGATATTTATTTCTATGATATGTCCCTTCACTTACTAATCACAAAAAAATTTAAAGGAAAAAGGAAAAAAAAATCTTAAGCTTTCGTTTAGGAACGATAGGTAAGAAATAAAATCCCAGTGCATTTTTCATGCATTTCACTTAGGCAAATTCACATGCAATTTGTAAACCAGAGGGGATCAAAACGTCCTGGCCCTGCTGCTGTGACATCCCCTCAGGAGCTCCGTCCCTTCTCCTGCCCGCAAAGGTGTTTAACGTGACGCGGACACAGCACGGACGGTGCCGAGCAAGGTGGGATGCTCCCTGTCCCAGACCGCTCGGGAAGTGATTGGAGACCTCGCAGCCCTATGGCCCCGTCAGAGTGTTTTCCCCCTCATGTGAATGAGCTGTATGAGAAAATCAGGTTTGCAACAGCAAAAGGCTGCAGAACAGAGCCTAGGGACTGCCCTGTGAAAATGAAATATGTCTTCTGACCCGTTTTTTATATTCCAAACTGTGTATTAGACAGTCTCCTGAACAGCAGCAATGCCAAATTTCCTCTTTCTGAGCTGCAGTCAGCTGGCCAAAAGAAAAGAAGAATTTATTGTGTGCTCCTATCTCCAACTCCTAACTTTATATTACTCAAAACGCCAACATTTTAACAGTGCCAAGCATTCTTTATCAAGGAGGTACCTGGATGGAAACCTTCCTCTCTGAGCATTTCTACAAATAATAAACTACTCCTTAGCCGTAAGAACATTACAAGATGAGCTCCTTCTGGCTCTATAAATCTCAGGCCTGTGCTGATTTAACCCCCCCATACAGCAGCACATCATGCTGGTTCTGGCCAGGGTCTGCTGAACCCGGGCCTAGCCTGCCACAGAGACCCTCAGCTGGTGGTCTTGCCCAGAGATGAGTAAGAGCAAACCAGGGTATTGATACTCCCCTGGGGAGTATGTCCCAACTATTTTCAGCTCAGCTGATTTCCCAGCCCCAGCCTGGTTTGCTCAGCAACACTCATGGGATCTCTCTTCTCTCCAGTCTCTGCTGAAGGCCTTGTGAACATCGCCCACATCCTCCGTCCCCTGGTTCCTCCACCCACAGCAGAGAGAACCTGTTTGCTTGGACCTGGTTTCTACATCCCTCACCCCTGGCCCCTTCTCCTTGCATTAATGACTACGGAGAATAGCCAGTCCCAAAGCACTTACAACTTTCTAAACTTAAAAGGTAAGCATGTTTTAAGGCACAGTGCTTTTAAGAGGCAGGGACAAAAGAAGAGCAAGGCAATTAGGGGGCAATAGCTCTGCTGGGTGAGCTATTGAAACACTTTGATTTCCACATTAAACCAGCAAAACTCTGATGTTTCCAAGTTCACTGAGATCTGTGTCCAAATTGACCTTTTATTGCATATGGTCAAGTGCTGTGAAAAACCCCACCACTTAGCATGTCCCTGTTATCTCAGCCACAGGCAGGGAAATTCCCCCCTTCAAAGAGAACCATAAAAAGAGATAACAGAGGCAGGGACTTCTGTGCCATCAGCATTGCAAACTCAACATCCCCTCAGGAAAAGGAGCTTTTGACTGATGTTATTTGTCAGGGTAACATGATCAATGGTAGTAGTTTCTCACCCACCCATTTTATGCAACATGGAAGAAATGCCTCTGGGCTGCCCACCTGGAAGACAGCAGCAACCCAGAGCGGGCACAGCCCCAGGAGCACTAATCTGGCATGGGGACATTGGTGAGTCACCTTACCAAGCACAGGAGCTTCCACTCACTTGTCCTGCAGCGAGAGCTTTCAACCCCCTTCCCACCAAGCAGCACAATTTTCCCTACAGTTAGAGAGCTATAGGGAAAATTTCTGCACGTGACAGATGCCAGACGAGCGGTTGTGCCTGCGGGTGGGAGCCTGCCAGGAGAGCGCGTTTCATTCCGGGAGCTGGTATAAACTACACGCAGACAAAACACGAGCTTGCCAGGATAAGCTGTGGCCACACTCGCAGAGTTTGCCAGCGCAGCTCGCTGCCAAGGCTTCGCTAGCGTAGAGAAGCCACGCTACGAAGCGGATAAATGTCACTACAGAGCATTAACCCTGCCCAGGTTGGCCACGTGCTACCGCCTTGTCCATGGCCTGCCCAGCTCGGCAAGCTCAGGAGCTCCAGCTCGGGGAGCTGCGGAGGAGGAAGGCCACGGTGGGACAGGTCCTTGTCCCGCTGCACCAGAGCCTGGCGCAGGAAGGGAAACCCAATGGCGGTCACTTTGCTGCAGTAGGAAACATATAGGGTCACCATTCTCCTTGATCTCAGCAGTCACTATTTATCCCTGCTGAATCAACCACACTGTCCCGTGCCACAGAGCAGTAAGGAAGGGGATTTTCCCTGCAAGTGAAAGGATTAGGCAGCAGTTGACTGTGAGGTTTAACGTGACCCTTGCGTAGGAGACCCGTGAGGCACAGACTCTCCTGGTGCAGCAGCAGCACCAGTCAGTTCACAGAGTTTCCCACAGGCTCGTGCAGGACCTTTTCGTGCAGCACCTACGGGCATCTCCCCTGCACTGCTACCGGGTGCCAGAGCAAGGGTGGCCACAGTCCTACAAAGACTCACTCATTTTGCAAACCCAGACTAGATAGCGAAAGACCAAACCATCTGGCGTAGTAAATATTCATAGCCGCAGATGCCAAACTAAGTCTAATACAGAAAATGGAGTAAGGTCATTCCTATTACTTCAAAATTCTATCTCAAATAAGTGTCAAAAGTTGCACTCACAGAACATACATAATACAACACAACCACATCTGAACACACATAAAAATTATATGTATATTTAAAAAAAAAATGGTGCTGTATCTTCAGCATTTTTTTTTGAGATTTTTCCTTTCCTGTTTTCAGGAATGTGCTTTGCTTACTTATCTCATGTGTGTGTTTATTCTTTCACTTTGTTTCTGTATTGTTCCCAGTCTTTCACTAATGTAATTTCTGAGAAGAATTAAGTCTTCAGTCCCTCCTGCATCCCCAGGCTGAGTGGCAATCGGCCCTACAACATAAAAGGCAAGATGACAGTTTATTAAACTACAGACTAATGAGCTCTTGCCAAAGCCTGTCAGAATTAATTCATTTCCCAATAAAGCTGAATGAGGGGCGGAATGGGTCGATACAGTCGCCTGCAACCAGCGCTTCTCCATGTAAACGCAGACAACCCAAAAGCACTAATGTGCTGCTGCATTTCCCACGGGCGACCGGAGGCTCCGATTACCCGGCCTCGCTCCTGGCTGCTTTCACGGAATTGCCTTGCCACGGAGGAGGAGGAAACGCGGACCAAGTAAATAACAACGCTATTAACTAACTTCTTGTTTGCATCCAACTTTTTCCCCCGCATTGCCCACATTGGCCAGCACTCAGGTTTCACATCTCCCACTTTCGGGAAGGAGCATTCCAGTTTCTCGTAAGGGCCAGACTCGGGTGATCCCGTACACGGGCAAGGGAGACGGTGCAGCGAGGCCAGGGCCTCACAGGACTCCCGACATCCTCCCACTCTGTCCCTCGCGCTTGGAAAAAAGGATCAGATCCTCCTTCCCTGCCCAGGCACCGTCACTGCTGCAGCCCTGAGCACACGTGTCCTTGTGCCCAGGCCCTGTCTGATTTAGGAGGAGACTCTTATTTATTATGCGGGATGGTAATTCATTTTTCATTGTTGGGAGATTCAGAGGGATTTGTGTTACCCGTAAAGAAAGTGCTGACAAGCTACTGCGGGCGTCAGGCAGGAGGCCACACAAGCAGAGGGAAAGGAAACCGGCGCGAATGGCTGCCTGCTCCAAGATGGCTGCTTTTCTTCGCCCGGTCTCTATTTATTTAAGCGGGGATCGGGGATACAGCGAGCTGGGGGTGACCCAGCTACAGACTGCCCTGCTGCTTCTCGCCAGTGGCCCAAGCCGGGGCTCGGGGCTACCCAGGGACCTCCCTCCTCTCCTGGGCCTCTGCCCCATTCCTGTGAAGCCGCCTAAACTTACGTCTTGCCAAGATGAAGGATTCAAAGCCTCGATCACAATCCCGTGCCAGGGCTTCTCCAGAGCCACCTCGCCAAGGTGACAGCAAAGCCATTCACTGCGGACCCGTGCGTGACACTTCACAAAGTAGATATAAGTAAATTAGGTAATCTAGAAGTGATATTAACTCATATATTTTAGATCATTCTACATATCATCGGAATTTGCTTTTATTTGTTATAACACTTAAATAGTAGAAAATAAAAGATGTAATTCTTAGATCTATTTATATTTCTGTATGTGGTTGAAGTTACACTACAGAATAAGTCCTCAGTAAGTCCTCAGTTAACCCCACATACATATACATTGTGGATAACTTCAAACTGAGCTAAAACAAACTGAACTCGGAAAGAAGGTGAGAAAAAAGGAGACAAGCAGCATATGCTAAAAAAGGAGAGAGAGTAATAAATCAGAACCATAAAGCCCATGTCTTAATTCTTTGTGGGGGGTGGAGGGATGAAGAAAAGGGAAGATGAAAAAGTCTGACCCACAATTCTAGAGTTCTTAACAGTTAGAGGAACAGTCCGAAAAGTGAGGCTAAATCCAACATTTATTCACTCATGCATTCAGCAAGGAAGATCCCCTCATTCGGGATGTGCTCCACATGTCCGCACTGGGAGCCAGCGCTGACCTGGGTAATGCCGCGAGCTCCTCATTTCCCACCAGAAACGCGCAGCTGGGATGTGCGCATCTCAGAAGGGAATTACTGGACTAAGTAGCGGAGCTCCCTCTAACGGTGCCTGTTCCGTGAGAGCGACTCGCCGCGCTGCCCTGCTCGCTGCTAGCAAAGTGCCGCGAGCTCGGGGCTGCCTTGCTGGTATATTCGTGGTCAGTCCTCCCCGCGCAGCACCATGCTGTGCTGTTCTCTCAGGGACAAGAGCAGCTTATTGTAACAGTGCCTGAATATCAGGGGCAGCTCTAGCAGAAAAGAGTCGCAATTATTAAAAAAAAAAAAAAAAAAGGGTGGTAAGGTAATACTTTCTCTGCTGTTTGGATTTCCTATATTGTTTTTTTGTCCTGGCATCCCATGCTGGGAGAGGTTGCTGCTGGTCTGGGGACACTGACAGACAAATAATTGTGGAAGTGGGTTGAAGACAACATAGGATTCAAAGAGGAAAAGCTTGAGGAAAGAACTGTAAGTACTTCACAAACCTAAAGTAAGATAATTCTGAAAACTTGCTGATGCAGAAGATTAGTCCATTCACTTGCTTTTCATCTAGAAATTGGCCAAAGCAAGGCTTATTTCACATAATTCTCCCTGCTCCACCCCACTTGTCACAAGCTTAGATGAAACACGGACCAAACACAGAACACTCCTAATTTTGATCTGCAGAATAGCAGACGGTACTTTCAAGATTTGTTTCTTTTAACCCTAAAGCACTCCCTTTTTGCCCAGCAGAACTCTGAATACTCAGATTTGACCAGTTAAAGATTAAATACAGCACAAAAGGAATATTGCCAATATGAAATAAGAGGCATCAATACGGTTGTGTAAAGAAGTCAGCAGCATTAATCCCCTCGTTAGAATACGTGTGAAATTCATGCACTCATTTTAAACAAATGATGGTATTGGACAGAAAGTTTTATGCAGCGCTGAAAGAAGAATAAAGCAAGAACAATGTTTCCAGTGAAAATAAAAAATGGAAAGAGAGAGAGAGAGAGGAACACAAACTATTGGAAGGAAACCCAGGCTTGCAAAGCTGTAACTATGGACAGCTATGTTTATACGTATTCTGTACTTTATATATATATATATAAAAAGAGTGCACACCATATTGGTTTAAGAAAAAAAGCAGAAGAAGAACTGAGAGAAATAAAACACACCCTTGGCTAAGCATCTCAGTCTGTCTCCCTAGAGAGAAAAAACATTTTTGGTGGTCAGGCAAAAAGGAAAGCAGGGATTCATTATTATTACGCGTGTAGAACTATATTCTACATATAAAAGGCAAGAACACGCAGCGGGCACTTAAATTTTAACTTTCCCATGTACTTAATTGCTAGCTCAAACTTTAAATAACTCATTCTCTTTTTGCAGACTACCTGCTTACAAAAGGGTTGGGCAGTTAGCAGATTTTTTTTTTAAGAATTTCTTTTTAAGCTGGTATTGTTAGAAATCCAAGTCCTTGGAGGATCATCACACGTGTTGAAAAAAGTGGGAGCCAACAGTTCACAGCGGCATCCGTCCCCGGCCGGGCACTGCAGGTGTGCAGGTGGCGAGTCCCTTTTAGGTCACAGCAGTGGGTGGCACTAGCAGTGGCTTATTTGATCCTAAGCTACCTCCTTATTTTAGTTTGAAAAAGAAAGGCCTCTCTGTGGTTTTCAAATTATAGAATGAGCTTAATTAAACTGTAAAACATTAAACAACAGCAGAGAAGATTATATCCTTGTGGGAAAGAAGAATAAATCAAGTGCTCTAGTGACTGGGAGAAAATAAATATAAACAGGTTCCAGTCTCACCCACTACTACTTTTTTAGTGGAGTTTCTGTAAAAGGCAAAATCACCTTAAGAATACTAGAAAAAAAGCCTAATATATTGATACAGGTTCTGAAGAAAAAGGTATCAGATCCTTTCTTTTTGCCTTTCTTTTTGATGTCATTCTCATGCTAAGAGCCACACACTGCAAAGAGTTCAAATGTTTTCTAAGGCTAATGAAACACGGTAAACAGTGGAACATTACAACATCGGTACTCTCATTTATCAAAACTCAGGAATGTTTCTAAATGTTTGGAAGGAGGAAAGCAAGAAGATGCAGATCTGCCACATAATATTGCATAGCTACAGAGCTTTATAAAAAGTGCAGGGAAAAAAAAGGCAAAAGAAAAATAACAGGAAAAAAAGACAAAACGATGGTGAGGGAAGAAATTGAGAATCTCACCAAACATTAAGAACAAAAATAATACTGTCATGAATTGTAAAGATTTCCAGCATGAATAGAGGAAAAAGAAAAAAAAAAGAAAAAAAAAGCAGATGAAGCCTTTTATATGGGACAAAAAAATGTATTCCTACCAGCTGTCATGAAAACATTGCACAATGACTGGCATAGAAAACTAAGCCTCAGAGTTCTTTTTTTTTCCATTTTGAATGTATAATCAATGCATCAGGAAAGCTAAGCTGGCAAAAAAAGTTACCACATCAGATTTAACTTTCAAAGGAGCAAAAGCCTCGTTCCCCTCGCGCTCTGGCCATTGCAAACAGCGCAGACGAGGCGACCCCAGGCCGAACGCAGCGAGGTGCTTAACTGAGCACCAGCGTCAGCCCCACGCAATGGCCGCGCTTGGGCCAGTGACGCTACTGGGGTCTGGACTCAAGCAACAGCCAGGGGCAGCCTTAAGGTCCTGAGCACGGGGAAGGGAAGGGAAGCGAAGTCCTTGCTCTTCAGAGGACTCGGGGAGCGGAGCACAGAGCTCGAGCAGGAATGCGAGGGTGAAGACTGTCAAAGAGATAGGCCGGGGCTAGCTAACACCTTGCAAACAAGGGAAGCAATTCCAAAACCGGTATGGTATTTGACTGGCAGCCAATACATTTTCAAAATAAATCAAACGTGCTCCTGTCGTCTCCTTTTCATAAGAAACCTGGCAGCCACATTCTGTGCTAGTTGGAGTTTATGTAAAGTCCCCGGCTCCCTTAACATAGCGAAAACCCAGCCTAGGCTACAAATATTCTCGCTGTTCCTCTAACCCACACTTGCATCCTCAAACGGTGCTCTGCTTTCTCATGATTTTTTCTTTTTCTCATGAAAACGATTTAAAGGGTTAGATAGCACTGAGAAAGAGAGAAAAAAGAAAAAAAATAACAGAAACAATTCACTTGTGGTACCTGATTTTAGGCACCTAGTAAATAGGAGATTCATTCTGCTTGTATGCTTGAATGCTAAAACAGGCCTGATCATTTTCAGAAACAAAATTAATTGCTCTTGATAACATTTGGAAATCTTTCCGAAATTAAGCTGACAGCAGTACACATACAAAAAATGTTTTTAAATATGACAGCATCTTTTTTAAGCATAGGGTTTTAATATAGAGAATATTTACTATAACAGAAGAAATATTTCAGTTGGCTTCTGAGTGATAGGTTGTTATTTTCTGAAGATTAAGCAGAGCAGGAATTAGCATCAAGTTGGGAGGTGAAAAACAAGGCAGTGCTAAACACTGACAGGAAGAGAAAAGATAAAACTTTGCAAGTACATTGCAGTAAATCTACCTTTATAGAACAAAGAAAGGAGTAGCCACAAATAGAAAATTATTAGGTAACAAAAATGAATAACATCAGGTCAATTAGATTATTTTAATTCACTTGTAAGTGAAAGGCCAGATTCCTGATCTCAGACTCTTGCATATAACTCAGGAAAGATCCCATTAGAAGCCATCAATCCTGGCATGACAGCAGTTTCAGGAGAAAGAAAAAAATATCTATATACAGCGGATGCAGTGTGTCATCATCAGCATCTTCATAAGGGCACTTAATATAACAGCAGAGAATCTCACATGAAAGATCAGTTTAGATTAGCCAGGACAAGTGAAATGGGAACTGACCACGGGACTAGGTACCAAGTGTAGTTACAAACAATTCATGAGGTTGCAAGGACGAACTGTCAGGTTAGTGCTGAATCCAATTTTATCATCTTTGTTAGCATCTCTAGAAGGGAACGTACACCGCTAACTAAACATGCGGAGCACATTAATTAAGAAGTGCTACAAACATGAGAAAGGATCTACAGAATCCTCCAAAGGAGAAAAATAAATGAACAAATAAAGAAGCTTTATCCAAATGGATACTCATGCACTGGGGAAGGAGAGGGTTAGGTTCTCCTCTGAACTCTGAGGTCCAGCAGCTCGTGCAATATAGACTGAGTGAATTAGCTGTGCCACACTTGGTCCAGGTAAAGCCGCACAGGGCAAAACCATCCAGAATATTTAGTGCTTCCTTTTAAACAGGAAAAGATATGGAAGTTTAAATATGGCAATGCTTGTGTTGCACAGTAATGCTTCATGGGAAGAATGCCATATTTGTCTAGGATATGTCCAGATAGCAAGATGACTTAATGTCCCTCTTCCTCTAATTCCTATAACTTACATATTACCTTTTTTCTTTCTTAACCAGAAGAATCCTCCCCCAGATTCTAAATATGAACTCTCTTTAAAAAGAGAGGTTTGATATGGCCCAGTTATTATGTTTAACAGGTTATTTGTCTAAATTATGTGGACTCTATATGAATAATTGCTCTTTATCATTCAGTTTGCTCTCTATAAAGATAGCTGAAAGCTAATTAGAAATTGTTCAGCGGTTACCCCATGCTGTCTTTGATCACTCCTTGCTTTTAAAGTTTGTGCCGGTGCCCATACTGCATTCCCAAGATGTTTTCATTTACCGTCAGGAAAGGAGGTAGAATTAGATCATGTCACAGGAGAAGAGTGCTGAGAGGATGAGTAAAATCAATGGAGAAGGCAAAAAAAAAAAAAAAAAAGAAGAAAAAAAGAAGAAAAAAAGGAAAAAGAGGTAGTTACTTTTTCTTTTTTTAAATCTCACAAGTTAAAAAAATAATGCATGTATTTTAGGATTTTTTAGGATAGGAGGGAAATCGGTACAGTCCTTCCAACATGCTTATGACCAAAACCACAATGCGGCAGCCAAATATCCAGAGCTCATTGCTTCAATAGCTCCTTGTTAATTCACTTAACTCAAATACTGAAGTTATGTTTGGGAAGCCCCACTCAACATTTACATGGCCAACCGACTCCAAAACATTCCCCTGCTTCCATTAACTCTTTTTATATCTTCCTTCCGAAGCCTCGTGGCTCCCGGGAGCCGAGCTGCTCGTGGTGGTCCCTGCAGAGCTGCAGCACAGGGGCCTCTCCAAAGCCCTCGTGGCTGCTCCGAGCTCGGTATCGCAGCAAGCAAGGGAGCGACTGGGGCTCTCTCCGCACCAGTGGCCGTTTGACACTTGGTTATGCAGCACGCTCGCCAGCAAGCTCGCCGAATAGCCTTTAAAATATCTTATATGGCTCAGTGGTCTCGTAATCCCCGTTATACGAGACCTGGAACATCTCTTTTGGAATTCACCTCTGGTTCTCCCGGTCCAAGCCTAATCATCTTCAGCCCCAGCACAACATACTGATCCCATTTGATGCTCTGGTACATCTGCTTCAAAGAGTTTCTGCCAGGACCACGTTTATCGGGAGGAGGCTCCGCTCTATAGGGCAGCCCCGCCGTTATCCATAGCTTTGTGTGGGCGAACCAGCTCGTTAGCAGAGCGCGAAGCAGGGCGCTGGGGAGCATGGGAACCGCACGACAAATGACAACCCACGTAAACTAGAAAGCAAAACTCCCCAGCGCGGTGACAGACGCGGTTTATGCCACAGCAATGCCCCTGCTCACACCCGGGCTCTGCCGCACTGCAGCAGTTTCTAGGAAGCAAACAGCGAGTGCTTCTCTTTCATTTGGGCTGTGGAATTTACGGTGTGGCTAGAAATGGCTCTGCTGGGAAAAGTTTTGCATTTTATGCTCCGCGTCTTCTTGGGAACTGTTGGCACCTCCACCTAAATCTTATCAGCAGGTTTTACTGGCCATCCCCCTCATCAGGCCAGTTAATGCAGAGAGAAAAAGGGCACTTGTCTCTGTCCTCCACAGGGAGCCAAGGGGAGCTAGGAGAGCGCCGGACACTCCTGCCCATCAGCTCGTGGTGCAGGGAGAGACGCGCTTGGACGCACTCCTGCTCTCTGGTTGCTTCTTTCTGCATTTTCCTCTTTTTACATTTGCTCACGGCGGCTGAGCCCCTTCTCCTGCCCGGCCTGCATGGGAGACGGGCCCGAGCCGCGCGACAGGCCATGCCACAGAGCTGCCTTGGAGACCTGAAACACTGGACTCCTCGCAGACCGGCTCCGCTAGGGAGAATAAAGCACAGGCTTTTCCGAAGAGATTAGAAGGTGCTGAAAACAAGTTTGCTGGGCTGCAAATTAGCTGTGCTGGATATGCTGGCATGTTTAATATGCTGCTCAAGGAAAATAAAGTGCTACAACACAAGATAGACAAAGCAGATAGCGAGGCCAGTAGCAGGGATCCTAAGCCAAGCTCTGCGTGCTGGAGAAAGCCGGAAAGTGGGTGCCCATCCTGCGCTGCCGCAGGGGACGACAGGGCGCAGGGAACACCTCGGGAAACAGGGGATGCTCCTTGCAGACATCCCCTCTGCCCTGCTCTGAGGAAGCATTTGGAGATGGGGCGATCCTCAGCACAGCTCAAGGCTGGGGAATCACCTCCCGTGCGCGCTCACTGCTGTTCCAGCCAGTGACGCGAGAGGGTTTGGCCCTGTCCTTTCCAGCAGTCGCACCCGAGCGCCCGGCACGGCGCCCTGCGAGTGTCCGAGGAAGGAGAGGCGGCCCGGGCAGGCGCCTCATCCCAGTGCATCCCACTACCCACAGCACCAGCACGTGCACCACAGGCAGGGTGTCCTGCCCCTGTCACACTGAATAGTGTCACCCTCAGCAAGCCCAGCTGGACCAGTCCTTTCCTCCAAACCTTTCTCTCCCATGCAGCCCTCACACCAAACAAGGGGTAACCTTTAGAGCAGGAGAAAATTCTCAAAATCTGTTTTATTTTCACTTGCCTCAATAGCACATCTCTGCCAGTCTGGCCATTTTCTTGAGCACAACATCCTCTGAGTGCTGCTATTTCTAACCTGAGGGAAATTCAGCACATCCAAATACCCTCTAGCTACAGGCAAGCAGGTCAGCTCTCATCACCCAGCCTCCACTCTTGTCCCTTCCATCTTTGAAGTCTGTTGCACAGGGAAGGTAAACGGCTCCCCGGATACAAAGGAAATATAAGGCCAAACAGTCTATTTCTCCACCAGCTACTTGTAGCCACCCCATTTCACCTTCCGAGGCAGAAGGGCAACTGCTCTGCTCTTGGGCACAGCCCGTCGGCCCAGGAGCCGGGCTGGGGAACCGCGAGGAGCTCTGGAAATTTTATGAATTACGGGTGAGGGAAAAGGGGTATCCAGTATTCAGAAACATCCACTTTGATGTTGCATGCTTTTTCCCTGTCATTCAAACACATGTTTTTTTGTTTAAGGATGATTAATACATTTTTAATGTTTTTCCTAACTGAAGGGAAGCCTGTGCTATATATTAAAAGAGGCTAGAAAAACACCCCGAAAGCTGAGCTGGCATAAGCGGGTAGCCTGTATGTGATGTTTATTATGATTTTTCCTTAAAATCCTTTTCTCCTCATTTTTCACTGTGCCTTTTTTTTTGCGTTTTTGCATTTGTCACTGCCCTTCTGAGGCATCTTGTCTTCACTCCCATACCAGCTCAAGCCCCAAGCAAAACTCAACCTCCGAAAACCCTTCTCAAAAATTTGAAGAATTCGAACCTGGGCCAGGCTCAGCCCGGAGCTTCCACTCACTAACATATGGCTAACCTGACTGCTGCTGCACCCAGAAATCTGGGTTTCAGGGTGCCTGTAAGGTGTCAGGGCTAGGGCACAGCCTGGACCATTACAGTCTGGGATGGAAGATGCAGAGCTGCTGCTCTGGTGTGAGAAAGGGAACGTTAATCCTTTGCATACAAGACACGGGGCACATAACGGGCCCTGCATCACACAAACAGCAAACCCTACCAAGCTTGGTGAGATAATTCTCTCATAGAAACGTTTTTCCCCGTGGCAGGGGGGATGGCCGGATGGCACTCAGAGAGGGGCAGCGAGAAATCCTCTGTTAGGGAAGAGGAAAAGCCCCAGGCCCCAGGGCACATTACCTGAAGCACAGCCCGCCGCAGCAGGAGGCAAGGGCAGGTTCCCCACAAGCACCTTTCGGAGCAGCCTGGTGGGGGAAGAGGCAGCACATGGGAGGATGTATTGAATTTCCAGATGGGAAAGTAATGGCAGAAAAGTTATGCCACCACAGGACAATATTCCAAACAATTCCAAAAGAGCTGTATTTCTCTCTAGAGAGACGCACATGTAGATTCTGTGCTGTCCCTTTAAAAATACAGAGGGATCATAAGTGCGTTTAAGAAAGAACGTACCATGTAATATTGTTTGCATATATAGTATTATTTCTCTTTGCATCTATAAAGCAGAGACACAGAAATGCCTAATACAGTCTTGGAAAAGAAAGAAACAAACATTTGTCCAGAAGACAAAGCTCAATGCTCTTCTAAATTACAAGCAAGAATTCAAATACCCATTTTCCTTTTCTTTGATTTTAAAGACTCTAGGAACACAAAAAAGTTTAACAAATATTACAGCGCCCATTAATACTCAAGTACCTTTGATGCCTCACTTTATTTCTCAGCAAGATTACTTTCTAAAATGCATGCAAGTATAAATATTTCAGGGAAACAAAGCTTTTTTTTTTTTTAAAGCTAATGGAATGAGAAGGGGGGGAAATCAAGTAATGTTGACTGACACATAAAAAGTGGGCTTTGTTAATGTTATATTCATTACCTTAGAAAACGTTTTACAGGAAGTGTAGTAAATCCACCACAGATGTGATAAAGATTAAAACCTCTTTTAAAGCAAATCTATCCATTTAAAGTAAGCCAAAAAAGCACGTGCAACATTTCTCAACAATTCTCTAAATAAATAGCTGATGAAACAACCTCAGTATTAAACTAAAGCATTTCATAAATTCAATGCAAATACACTCCTGTTAAGGTGAAAATCACAAAATCCCTGCTTCGCCCTTCCTTTCCCAGAAATGCCAAAAGGCCCTGAGACCTTTGCGCCAGGTGGCAGCCCCGCTTGTGGCAGCCTGTCACCTCCCGCAGCGACACCCTACAGCGCTCGCGGTGCAACACTCGGGGGGCGAGGACGGGGCTTCCCTTAGGAAACTCCTGGATTTTTTTTTTTAAAAGGTATTTTGAAGTACATGTACATGTACATAAATTAAGATTACCTTATCTGACATATTTAAGGGAGGTAATGTTACACTTCTAGCCACTCTGATTTGTTTTGAATAAAACATCTTTGGATGAGTCAGGATTATGTATTTGCATTAGGCATACCTATAAATGCCATACAACAGCTGGGTTCTGTCAATCCAAACATCCCAAATGACTTTCAAGATTCTGATACTACGTGCATATTAAATCAGTATTAATTTTCCTCTCCCTTCCCTCGAAGAATATATGACAATGCAGCAATAAATAAGAGTTTAAAGATGGTGAATTAAACCAGCAGCTCCATCACAATTACATGTTGCATTTCATTCTCCTCCAACAAGTATTACAGTCCTGCAATTTTCTTTTAGGATTTCTACCATTCTGCCATATAAATAATAGGTTTTTTTTAAGCTGTTGAGTTAAAATAAATATTGAGACCAATAAGAGTCACCAGGGGAAAAAAATCACATCTTTTAATTAAGAAAATGTTTTGCTATTGCTTTTTAGGACATGGTATAACCTGACCATTATAAACTACTACCTGAAATGGTAAAGCCAAGGCAGGGAAAAACAGCCTTGGGACCCAAATCTGCAAACATTTTTTTTCCCCATGATTAACTACTCTGCCATGAGAAACCTCATTTGAATCATTAAGAGCACTCAAAGTACCTAAGTTAAATACACACATAAGTATTTACAGGTTTGGACTTCGGTATGACCCTAGGAAGCAGCGGCAGAACTGCCCTTCATTTTCTTTGTCCTCAGCTTCATCAATTCCTATCGCTAACGGGAAAGACTCTTCAGGAGAGAGATCTGTCACTGGATGGCAGCTTCCCCCGGATAGCCACAATTTTAACTGAGATTTTTAATTTAAAGAAAAAGATATTTCTCTCCCAACAAAAGCTGCATGAGAAGAACATGTGTCTGGATTACAGCCCAAAAAAGTAACTATATATAACATTAAATATTTGCATATCTTCTGATGCTAGATTGGCAAGAATTAAGTATGCTGCTCATAAGTATTGCTGACATTCAACGCTCATGCCAAAAAGTGTATTTATACACTGCCATATTTTCTATACCATAGCATATGTGTGTATTTATATACATATATGATCAGGCAGTCAAAAAGTACTGTGCCATAAATAATAATAAATTGACTGAAAATAGTATTGGACCCCCCCCAACAAACTCATTAATAAACATAAGAAAAATATAGACAAAATTAGTCTTGAATTTGATCATGATGTAATTGCTATTCCAGATCAAACTGAGAAAATTAACACGCTAGCCAAACTAGCAAGAAGGAGGTTAATTTGGCCAAAACGCTCCGTTTCTCACTTTCAGTCTGCAAAATATTACTGGAAAACTCCAATTAGGTAAATAAGATATGAATAAAGTGTTAAAAATATAATTCAAATCAAATGGCAGAGGAACATATAAGGGTCTGAACTGTACTTGATCAGGCCAGTTTTCCGCTGAAGAGCATGAACAGATCCGAATATGTCAACAAGGGCACAAACTATCAAAACTCAGCCCAGTCCTTTACAAAGAATTTTTATTTTCTTGAAAGAAAGAAATGCAGTGAGCATATAGACTTCAATGCTTCATAAATTTTCCTCATGGATGGCATTCACAGTTTGCTATAAAATATGTCTTTCCTCACATATTTTCCTCTAAATTTCTATAGTTGAATTAAATCAGCTGTAATACACTATTTTTCAATGGGAGCTTTAACAGGCATCTAACCCTCTGCTCATCTATGCCAAGAGCATTTTCTCACAGAAATAGCCAAGAACCAGACTTGCTTACAGTTGATATTCATTAATCCAAGTGTGATAATTGCCTATGAGATGTGCTTTTTGCATGGACCAGGCTCAGTCACAACCTTTGTTATTTAATAAACAACCATTGGGAAATTCTCACTTGAAAAAACACTTACAAGTTAGTGGGTGAGCAAGTGACTATCACCACACAAATTGCTAGTGGGTCACCTAAATTGCTTATAAATTTTTAAAAATTAGAGAAGGGTCTTCCTTGGTTTCCAGCTGATGAGTGACGCATGCAAGCATGCCTCCAAGCAAGAGAAAGAAGAGAAGATTAAAAATAAAAAAAATAAAGGATTGTCTGATTAAATAATGAGCGATTGCCTGGAACAGTAAAAATACATAAACAAACCCAAAATGATTTGAGAGAAAAGATGCGAAGGGAACAAGTATTTCAGCACATACAAGAGCTTCAGCGAGCAGGCAGGAGGCCCAAGCCCAGCACCAGCAGCTCGAGCACCTGGCAGGGATATTGGGCCTGGAAACCTCACGTGCGTTTTTAGTGCTGACCCCAGCTCCTTCCACCCCAGGATGCATTTTGAGGCTGTGTGTGTGTTTTAAAAGCAGTGCAGAGCATGGGGTGGAGCGGGTTGATACAGCGATGGCACCAGTTTTTGATGCCTTGCTTGGAACAAAAGCTTCCCACTCAGTCATCACAATAAAACGAGCCTTGTTCAGAGCACGTTGCCTGACTTCCCCTTGCCTTTTACCTCATCTAGTCGTACAGACCTGAACCAGTAGGATATAAAATGCTACCCAACCAGAACTATTCACAACACAGATATTTGATGTCCACGTTGCTGCTGCTTCTTCCCAAAGTCCTTTATAAATGTCATAAATGTCCCTTTCTTTTTCTTCCCAGGCCTCTGCAATATTTCAGCCATTTTCAATAGAAGAACAAACTCCTCTAACACAGTCAGGGAGAGAAAGACAGTTTTCCAGGACAGGTTTCTGTCCTGTCAGCCAGAAAACACAGAAAACAGTGGGATGCAATGGGATCTCCCCAGCCCCAAAGCAGGTGAGCTGCAGATATGTTATGTGCGACCAGGAAATTCTTCTTTGTTAAGCAACTATATAAATATTTACTTGAAAAGCTGCAGCTGCAGCGCGGGGAGCAGCAGCGCTGCACGCAGCAGCCTCTCGTGGCAGAGCCGTACAACAGGCGTGCGACCCAGCTCCTCGCCGGCTGCAACAGCGCCCAACCGCAACCAGGGCAGTTCGTACAGCAGTCACCCGGACTCCAAATTTTTCGATATCTCTAGCCGGGAAAACAAACCTTTCCTCCTCCTTCCCCCTCACAGCTCCCCTCTCCTATTCCCGCAATGCAATAAAAAGCCTTGCAAAAGCTTTTGGACCGTCTCCTATCTTTTTTCCTGTATGAGGAGAAAAATAAATGCTCCTCAGATTCCTTATAACAGAGAGAGGTTTAAAATAGTTTCTAAAACATTTTATGACATCCTTAAAATATTCCCTTTTATCTTTTATACTTTTCTTACAGTGTCTGTAGATTATGGGTTGAGTTTAAAAAACCCTTGGGTGCTACTTTTGGAGTTGAGTGTATGCATATGGTGCACACATTTCCAACTAAGTGATGACTTCCATGAGACGTAGTACTATATGTGGGTGGGATGCTGGCAAGTAACAGATTTTAATGTACAATTCAAATAAGGGCATGAAAATCCAAGTTTTGCAATAAAAGAAACATGTCGAAATTCAATGGGAGAAATTTGAAGTTATTTATTCTCTCCCTTCAAAAGAGCTGGGATTTTTGGTCATGTCCTGAGGCTGTACAAAACGGCTACATGGAAAATCTGTCTCCAGCAAGATCTGCCTGGGACTCCAGTGGCCGGGCTGCTTTTGCGACGTCACCCAGAGTATTGTTTCACAGCAAATGTGGGATTGATTGCGTTTCACTAAGCAAAGTGGAAACAAAAAATGAAAAAGTAGGGAAAAAAAAAATTCTCATGCTCCGGCGCAACCGCTTCAAAATTAGGAAAATTAGGGCTAACCTGCCTCCATGGGAAACCTCCTTACCTACGGGCAGCCTGAGCAGCCTCAAAGGACTCGAGCGGCTCCGACGATGCCACTGGGAAGGGCACCGGGACATCGGCTGGGCAGTTCTGCCAGCTGCGTTAGGGTGCAGGGCTTGAAGCTGGAGCAGCAACGCTATAAAAATCCTTTGCCCAAGGCAAAGTGCAGTTGGGGATGGCTCTGATCACCAGTGCTGGAGCAGCACTTATATTGTTTTGCAATTTATCCAGTACCAGCAAAATTCTCAGCTCTGTACAGTACATAGCTTGCATTAATTTCCCTCCCCAAGGAAAGTATAGATTGACCACACCACAAAATGTACTGCGCCTGGGACATTGTGTCCCAAGTACGTTATAAAACGCTCTGCTCTTTGTTGCGCAGACACTGTTACTAAAGAGCCTTGTAGCCCTACATCAATAAAATATTTTTAGGTCTTTAAACGTGCTGACAGCACACTATATAGCAGATAACCAGCAGATTCCTGAAAGTCTAGCATCAAATCTGTACTGATCTGGGTGATTTAGCAACAAAAGTATTAATGGAAGAATTTGCTATAAAGGAAGTCCCTGAAGAAAGCAGAAGAAGGTGTCTGCTTTCTGCAGAGCGGGGAAGGTGCGCAGGGAAGCGGAGGGGGCGGCTGGCGACAGCACCCGGCACGGCCCGTTAGTGGGAAACGCATGGAAACTTGGGGGGGATGCGGTATCAGGAAAGAGCAGGAGGTTATGTAAAACTAATGAGACATACAGAGCCCTAAAACCACACGCTATTACCCAGGGATCAGATCCCACAAACATCCCATGCAATTTAAGAAAATCGTTTTTTTCTCATCGGATCTAAGGCATACAATATAGGAGGAAAATGGCTTCTTTTTTTAAGCTTGGCACGTCATCAAAGTCCTCGGCGAAGTCAAAGGAAAGCACCTCCACCCTAAACCAAGGCTTCTGGATGGAGGAAAAGAGCACATTGCCTTTGTGGGCTACTTCTACAAATGAAAGCGGAGAGAAGGTGGGAGGCAAATACAACTCTCGACTCTTCCCACCTTCCTTATGCCAGAGCGTCATATTTACAATAAAAGGCCCCAGATCCTCCCAGGGCCAGAGCTGGCACACATCCCTTCGAGAGGGGGCACCTCCGGGAGGCCACGGCAGCCTCCACCTGCCCCGCGGCCTCCACGCTTCGGTGGTCCCCGCGCAAGGGCCGGGGAGGCCCAGGCTCCCTCGTCGAGACGGCGGCTCCCGAGGCCGATGGGGACGGGCTGCGCACTTGAAAGACGCTGCTTAAAAGCCTCTCTCATGTTTCAGCTGACCATGTGTTTTCTCTTAGTACCCTGCAAGTTCAAATACCTCCGTATAACAGAAGTCAGATTGAAAAGGCATTGTGCAGAAAATAATTCCTAGCCACGGCGCAGCGAGCCTTTGTGCTTCCTAAAAAGCGCGGGCTGGAAGGTAGCATGCTGGCCACACCACCCTGCACCCGCTCAACCAAAGTGATAAGAAAAAAGGCAGAAAGAAAAGAACACCAACATTTTCTTTTAAACCCA
>JAUBNY010000965.1:5036540-5054170 GCA_032275445.1 Crypturellus soui | reverse complement strand
CTTGCTCACCTTGGCTTTTTAAATGTGAAGATAAGCTGGATCCTTAAATAAAAATCTAAGTTTTTGTTGCTCTTATGATGAGAAGTTCCACTAAATTGGCAGTGAAACTCATAGTCAGGTCCTTCCATAGCGAGGCATTAAGCAGTAAAGCCATAGTAACTTGAAGAATTCACACAAGGAGGACAGTGAAACCTCATGGTTGATGGAAGCTACATTAGGTAGAGACATTTCCACATATTCTCTAGCTACAGAGAGCATCAGAAATTACATTACAGATTAAAGCAGATTTCTTGATCCCTTCCAAAAATGCCAACACCCCAAAAGGAGCATATATCGGGTATTGATGCACTGATCAACAAAATCCTCCATAATGATTAGGTCTACCATTTCCACCAGCCAAATCCTTGCAACATCATTTCAGTCTTAAGCAGGTAACAATAAAATCCAAGGGAGCATAAGAACAAGGGACATGTTCCACACCTACCACTTCTGGCACCAGCAGTGCTATTCTGCTTTTATTCTGAGTCGAGATCTTAGAATTTGACGTATACAATTAGTAACATATCGCATGCAAATATTATTGTAAAGTCAAGATTACTAGATCACACCATACACTTACTGTGAGTGAATTCTGTCTCTTGCTCACGAGCTCTCCTTGTTTTACTCTTCCAAAGCATCTGTTACGCTGGATCTATGTGTATTGCCTGGCTGAAGGGGGGAAAAAAAAAAAGAAGAAAAGAAAAAAAAGTTTTAAAAAGTCATAACACCTATTTTTAGGTATAAGCACATGGCTGCGCAGACTGAGGATTGCCAAAATTCATAACTAACAATCATTTTATACAGTGCACATTACTACCAAGGGATCATTCCCAGACTATTACCATTAGCATTTGCCTAATTGTATGTTTACAAATTAAACGACACTGCAGTTTATAAAGGACATACTGTCATTCACAAAAGTAGCCATTTGCCTGCTTCAGAGCTAGAACAGCACTAACTCTTAAGCATTTGTTTGACACATCTTGCACTGTTCACTTTCTTTACAGTGTTTTTTGGAACAGTATCTTTGGCTGGGGTTTTACTTCTTGTTCATTAGGCTCTCAGACTTGCTTTACTTATAAGCTATTTACTCCCAAACACAAACATACTACATAAGATAAAAGTTTGATCAAGGGAGTACTTCCCTTCAGGAAGAACACATGCACAGATTTTCAGATCTTCTATTTGTGATGAACATCAAGCAAACTCAATGAAAATAGCAAACAAAATCAACATATTCCCCACCATAGTTTGCTCTATTTTTTCAGGTTTTCACTACTCCATGCCCTGCCAAGTAGCAGCTCTCCATCTCATGCCATGAAGCCTATTGCTGTAAGGCAAGCACCAAAACACAGCCCCACAGTAAATTACAGCACTAATGACCTCCATCTCCCTACCCCAAGCAGTGGCCAGCTCAAGCTTGGTCAGAGGTTTTTCTACACCATCCAAGACCACCAACTTACAAAGCAAGGAGCTATAATCGGAGAAGCCCTCCAAACACTTGCTTACCAAGCAGCAGCTCCTCTAAGATCAACAGGCCCTGCAGGTCCCAGCCCTTCCTTGAGGTGGGCCGTATGGAAGGGCCACACTCTCTCCACAGAACAGCAAGACCCCCCAGCAGGTGCTAGGGCACCTTCCCTGGTGGGCAGGAGGCAGCTGCAAGCGATCACGCAGTGACTCGGGCCCTGCAGCTGCAGCTCGCCCAGGGGAAGGCCCCGCGGTACCCGGGAGGGTCTCTCCTCCTGGCCGGGCAAACCCGTGCTGGGGACTGCAGCTGCCAGCGGGGCTGCCCTGGCTGCAGAGTTGCTGTCTGGCCGCACTGACATGGCATCCTGTGCTCGGGGTGCACCTCTTTTAAAAACATCTCTTCAGAGAAGAGTGATTTTGGAAAGCGCTGCAAAAAATCAAACCAAAACAAAAACCATGCGCCACGCTACAAGTGCTACACTTCAGTTTGCATGTTTTAAATTCCTTGCAATGGGTCTGGAATAAATCAGCAATGGGTCAAACCGGTTCAGAAACTGTTTGAACAACTGCCCATGGTGTGGCCAGGGGTTCTCCAGCAGCGACTATTTTTACTGCTGCTGTTCAATTACCATTTGACAAAGCAGAACCGCTGCGAAAGACAACATAACATAAACCAACATTAGCTGTAAAAGCATCCGGGGTCCCAGTTCTCACACTGCCTGGCCCGTGCACAAGGGACGGCACCAAGAGCAACGTCGCATCTCACTGCGCCACCACACTTCAGGCCAGCAATGTTTGATATAGCCCAGGGCAAGAGACCTCCAGAGGAACGTGAGGGCCCAGATTGCCTCATTTTATCTCTATAATAGAAACGGTGACTGACAAATAATTATTTTAGGTTCCTAGAGCGTATCACGAGAAACACCCCATAAGCAGCGGGACGCGCTGCCTGCGCCGGTAAGCGAGCAGGTACAGAGGAGAAACCGCTGCTATGGAAGTGCCGCGCAGCTGCAGCCCCTGAATTTGTTTCACAGTAACTCGGTTGCCCAGGTTTAAATAACGAGACCAGCAGAAAGTCTGATGCATTTCATATGCATTTGCTTTAACCAGGGGCCTTCACGTCTGCTCAGAAAATGTCAGGCTCAAATGACACCACCGAAGTCAGGAGAGATGCCTAACCATAACTAAAAGCAGAATTTGGCCAACACAATTGGAAAATATCAGCACAAACACACACATACAAACTCCACTAAGAGTTGAGAATTGAACAGTATTGATTTTTTTTGATCACACCTTTCTTTTAAATAAACAACCAAATGTACGAACTCCTCACTGCTCTCCTATCTGGTTCATTCCTCCTACTGCAACATAAACAGACATATTAGACATCATGGTAGAGAGGATTTTTTTTTCCTGTTGAGGATTTTAAACATTGTTCAAAGAGATAAAGAACAGATCTGGATTGTTCTCCAAAATTATTTAAAAATAGATACAATTTCAAGACTTCCATAATTATCTGAGCATATATGTATATAAGCCAATATGAATATATTTTTAAGCAGACCTTTATTTTTTCCCTTTCTTTTCATAGATTCTTCTAGAATCTTATGAAGAGGTAAAAAAAAAAAAATCTTCCAAATTCAGCAAAACTATCCTTTTACAACAAGCATCATATTCAGTTAGACACTGTTTCTCAAAGGTCCTCCCCAAGAGGAAAGCAGTGTGTCAGCTTCAGTATTGGAAAGTTTGATATCATCCCTGTAAGATCATTCCATTAAACACACCCCTAGGAGAAGGAAGATTTCAGTTTTCACATTCAGTGCTTGACTCTAAGGTGCCACCGGGTTCTCTCCCAGCTCCTGCTACTCTTCTTGGTGACACCTGCGACTGGAATATTCTGCAGCAATAGGGCAAACATTGCTATTGGCAATGCCATAAAGTATAGAAAGACTTGAAAAAGTTACAAAAAATCTGAATGTAGCGGATAACTGCATTTTTAATGAAATTGAACAGATAAACTTTGCTGAAAATTAAAAACAATTCTCTTGTATCTGAGCCCATGATGACTATTTTGAACACGGATACTTACTGCTGCCAATACAGATTTTTTTCTTAACTTTTCAGTTATTGAGAAGTGTTTGAATACAATCCAGTCAAAAAAAAATGCTGACTTTCCTAAATAGGGGCTGTGTTTTTGCAATAAAGAATACTGGTCAATATACAAGTGAAGGAAAACTGAACCAGATGTCAGTAATAGGACCACAGAACGCTGCATTTGCCCAGAATCGCTATTTTAAACACACAATGTTGTTCTACTGGTTTGTGGGATAATACATTCTTGGCAGCCTGAAGAAGTTTCGATATGTTCGAAGGTTATCCTGGAAAAGAAAAAAAAGGCGGGGGGGAGAGGGAAGAAGCACAAGAAAGAGGCCACTAATTCATCATTATTTCCTACTGAAAAAAAAAATAGTGACTTACTCAGGAAATCAGTTCACAGAAAAGCTAGTCTCACAACAGAAGTTTTGGTTTTCACATTAATTTTCCTTTTCTGCTTTCCTTCCTTGCTGCGCAAACTTCACTGTATTTTATCTTTCTTTTTCCCCCCTTGCTATTAGAAACCTCAGGGCCGTCCAGGCGCAGTTTCGGGGCACGAGGCGGAGGGAGCTGCCCCTTCCCGGGTTAGTCAGAGGGCGGCTCGGGCTCCGCACCCGGACACGGCGCACACCACCCGGGCGGCCGAGGCCCCGTCCGACAGCAGCGCCGAGGCTTCAGCGACCGGAGGCATCTGCAGAGCCACGTCCTGCTGCCCAGCAGCGCGAACCCGAGGTTTCCAAACCCTGAAAGCCACACGCACAAAAGCGGCACTAACCCCGGTCCCCGGTGAATCGAGTCCTGGCCCATCCTGAAAACGCTTCATAGTTCACGGTCGCAAAGATTTGGGCTCAGATTTCTTTTAAAAAAAGTAGCTACATCTGCACGGCCTCTTAATATCAAAATAAAACTTCAAGATGTACTTTGTATGTTTGGCACACAAGCACTTCCCTGTTTTACCACACAGTAAATTTTAAAATCAACTCTGCTCATTGTTTTAACAAATCCTCCTCTGAAAGATAATTAAAACCACTTCCCAATATACAACCAAAGTTTTATTTTTATAGTCTATCTTCCATTATGGCATAATCCTTTCTTTAAAAAAAAAAAAAACAGTGAAATATACAAATCACGCAAGACAGAAATATGTACATTAAATGTACAGAACAGAGGAAAGGACGTAGAAGATTTACATATCTGAATGACAAGTAAAATATTTTACATTAAATAGTGTTTTAACGGCTAGGATCATTAGACTCAGTTCTGCTCAGACACAAGTTGCTAAAAAGGAACAAGAGGTGATTCAGTAAACGAAAAAATGACCATGGTTTTTGTATAATAAAAACCAAAAGTGACATATTCAATGAATTAGTGCTTTATTTATTTTTCTTACTTTAAAGATATTCTTTGCAAACATCTGAAATTGAGGGGTAAATATGTCCCTGTACAATAAATTAAGAGCAATAAAGCGCCGTTTAAGAAGCTGATAAATGATCAGATGAACTTTATGATACAGCTTTTAGGCTCGTGAATAGTTAAGGCTTTAGTACAACTAGGCTAAAGTGAGAGGTTTTTCTTCATTTAATAGCTGTAAAACTGACTTCTTTAACTTACTGGATGGATGCGAGTTGGAAAGAGGCACCTGAACCAACAACCAAAAGCTGTGCACACACACAGCAGCGGGCAGGGGAGATGTGGACTGTTCAACAAGGAACAACTTTCATGACAAACAATGCAAATCAAGGGCCAAATGCAGCACATTTTAGATTTAAGGCGTCTCCTTTCAGCAATCATCAATAATGCCCTTACATAAAAGTGAAACAGAAGCGATTTCCAAACCAGTATCAGGTCAAGTGCAGGGTACTGCCTCCAACAACAACCAAGAAAGTCCTAAGGCTGGGAAGAGGTTTGCTTCTTTGCGACATCCTTAAAACGTTTGAATTATAAAAGTTTTTTTTTAATTAAAAAATTAAAAACACCAAAAAGGCTGAACTCAATCTAGTAACCTGAAGAGATCTGAAAAAGAAAATGGGGGATGAACCGCCCTTGTAATTTAGGAGTTTTATTATTTAAATCATTAAAAATATATATGTACAAAAAGCTTTGAAATATCAGACACCAGCAGACCACAGTTTTCCCCTATAAATGTAACTGCTCAAATATAGTCTGAACAGCTGTAGTGTATATCTGCAATATATTATCTAAAGCATGTGTATTAAAGACATAGGATGATAAATTTGGTATTGCTGCAACATCTCATTGAGCTATAATAGCCACTTAGCATTATTAAAATACAAAACTATTGTCTCCTTGAGTGAAAGCATTCCCAAAATCTGCAGGAAAAAAAAAAAAAATCAATCATCCCAAGAGTAGATATCTCATGATTTATTTTGCTCATAAAATTAGAGGAGTTATTTATCAAGCTGTGTTTCCAAAGGTAGCCAACTATCACACCATTTTTAGGACATTTTCAGATTTGGGGCCTTTATCTGCTCTGGGCTTTCCAGGCCGGAGCGTGGGGCTGCTGCGGGCGCAGCGTCACGGCCAGAGGCACCGGGCACCAAGACCTCGTCTGCTCCCGGTGCTCTGCAGCACCAGATGCCCAAACACTACAATGAGTTGAAATCAGGACAAATTTTGCCTTTCGTATCAATCAAGGTAGAATTTTTTCTTTTTTTCTCTTTTGCTTTTTACTTTCACTAGGTTGTTGAACCTGTTTCACCCAGTGGATCAGGACTAGCACAGCTGAAGCCTTTATGATCCCATGCTCTTTCCCTCGGACAATACTGTGTACTGAAGTTCAGATAAATGATTTACACTGCATTTTGTGATGAATCTCTTGAATTTACCACCCTCTTTTTCTTTCTTTATTTTTTTAAACTGAGGCCTAAGTGTACTGGACAGCTTTATATACCACACTCTGGTAACTCCTAGTGTCTGCAGCTAGAAGTCCTGCGCAGCTCTGCACACTCCTTGCATCCGTATGAATTGTTCTAACATCCCAAGCACATTACATGGATTCTCTGCCTAACGCACAGGTATTATGTCTCACAGGACTACATTAGGATATGTTGGATTTTCCCCCTCAAACTACTCTTTTTTTTTTTTTCTTTTTTTTTTTTTTAAAGAAAAGTCAATTTTTCTTTACTTTGTAAAATAAATATTCTTAAGATCTCCCCCATTATTGCCAAAAATATAAGCCACACACAGTTCTGGGATGGATGCAGAGAGGGTTCCAGGCACTTCTCTTTGCAACCGTTATAATTTTCTTTCTTTTTTTCCATTTTCCTTCTCCCCCGCCCCTGCACCTCCTTCTTTTTTTTTTTTCCATTTTTTTCTTAAAAAAAAAAAAAAAAAAAAAAAAGACGACGACAGCTCCTTGGACTCTATAAATAAAGTGGAGATAGTCCTGCGGGAGGGTGGTGGGGCTCACACCCCTCGACGGCGGGCGGCAGCAGTTCCTCCCACCTCGCGCCTCTCCTATTTGCACACGAACTGGTCCACAATCTCCGTGCACAACTTGCACTTCACGTAGCAGCACCAGTGGAACTTGCAGTGGCAGCGCTCGCGCTGCACCGTCTTGAACTGGTCGTAGCCCCGGCCGCAGCACATGAGTTCGCAGCCGTCCATGCCCTCCGAGGTCTTATTGCAAAGGCGGCCCTGGGTGCCCAGCGAGCCGGTGCTCTCGTTGCGCACGCAGTAGTCGGGGCTGGGGTCGATGTAGACCAGGTCGTGGATGGTGGGCGCGTTGAAGCGGCTGTTCACTTGCACCAGCTTGCCCCGGCTGTTGAGCTTCATGGCGGCAGCGCTGTCGTACTTCTCCTTGAGGGCATCGCCCACCTTGCGGAAGTCGGCGAGCTGCAGCCAGCAGGTCTTGAGGCTGCAGGAGCCCGACACACCGTGGCACTTGCAGGCCACGTCAGCCAGGTTGTACACAGTCTGCAGAAAGGGAGGCAGAGGGTTAGTGCCCGTTTTGGAGCACCTATTCCCCATATTTCCACCCCTCCAGCCCATTCGCCTGCACCACTTCAATACATACAACTCAGCAGCGCCTTCCCTCCTGAAATACACTGGGAACAAAGCGCAGATGCACAGGCAGGAGGAGGAGGAAGCCCTCCTCGCCTTCTCCCCGCCACACAGACCGCCCCGGCATCGCTCGCACTGCAGCCGGATCGCAGGAATTCGCTCCCGCGCCAGCAAAGGATTTTGCTGTTTCATTGAGAAATGTAAAACATCCCTTCATTTTCTATCCCCAGTTACTCTCCCTGCTGATCCGGGCTTGGGGCTGCAATTAGGGAAGGAGTTAAGAGCCGTCTCACTGCTGGCCCAGCTGCAGCCACCTCTCCGTTCTTGGCTCGGCACCTTCCTCCCATCCCCGATCCCGCTCTGCCGGGGAGCCGGCGTCCAAGAAGAAACCCCCAAACACCTATGGGTGGGAGAAGGTGCTACACTGCAATATCCTCTTTACAAAGCTTTGGCAGGGAAATATCAGTCATTTGCCCTGTGCAAACAGAAACGAGAGTCGGTGTTGACACCGCCCCAAAAATCCTGGGGTCTGACACATTAGATGATACTGCAGACAACTTCCACCCAGGAGTTATAGAAAGTTTTAATGCTGCCAAATGGCCAAATGCGAAGATGAAGCCAGGGAAGGAAAAAACTGCAAGAGTCTCCACAGGCAACTGTGAAAGTGTCATTTTTCTTCACACTAATAGTAAATTGCCCTTTCCATTGCTTTCAGACACCCTCCTCTCACATTTAAATACTATTAATTTTCAATTATCTTTCATCCTTCTTCACCTTAGAACGCAAGTGTAAAATCTCCAGCTGATGATTCCTGGCACTTTACACACTAGGAAAATAATGATTTTGGCTCTTCGCATTCAGATTATTAAAAAAGAAAAGTTTACACCCATTCATTTAAGGCATTTCCAAGATTAAATACACCATAAAGACACGTTTAACCACAGAGGCTATGTTTTCTAATAACATGGAGAAGCTTTTCACATCCTCCTAAAGCAAGGAGGAAAAAAAGACAAAGCACAAATCTCCAACCACACTATTCCAGCCTGGGAAGTGCCACATGTCTTTCCCTCCGTGCCCACTGCATCGACTGTGGCTACAAACGCAATTCCAGTCTGCAAAAACCTCACAGGGCTCTATGGGAACAGTATGGAGGAAAACACCAATTCGTCCCCAAATTTGGCAGAGGAAGGTGGAAACAGGTGGACAACCAGCTGCACCGCGCACACGCTCACGCCTTGGCCACCTGTGCTGCCCCAGCCCGCCGTCTCCCTCGATCACACTCCTTGATGCAGGTCAACCAGCACCGCGCAGCACGAGCAGGGAGGTCCCTTCCCGGTGCTGCCTCAGGACGCGCGGCCGCTGCTTACCCGCCGGCCGGCCTCGTTGTTGTGCAGGTTCATCATGATGCGGGCGCTCTCGTAGGAGCCTCGCTGGTAGACGCGCTCGCGCTCCCGGGCGTCGACGAACTCCTTGGCGAAGCGGTACCCGTACTCGATGTTGTCACCGCAGCCGCCCCAGAGCCAGTCGCGGGGTAAATCCTTGGGGCGGGCGGCACGGCTGCAGCCGCAGGACGAGAGCTCGCCCTCGCGGCAGGCCCGGCTCATGGCGTTGACCACCCCGGCCGCGCTCACCGCGTAGGTGAAGGCCGTCTCCCGGCTGCCTGCGGGGAGACACAGAACCAACGTTATCCGGGCCGGGGCCCCTTGGCATCCTTCCACTCTTCTTGCACAGGCCCCTGAAACTTGGGCAATGCCGAATGGCAGGGGCTGTGAGCAAGCACCGAGCTTGCTGATGGGACCCACTGACCCAGCAAGGACCCAACAGCAGCTGCCCACCCATGGGTTAAAACCACCGTGTCGACGTGTTGGGAGGAGGGAAAGTAAAACTGCCTCCCTGTCTCTCTCCAAAAATGAGAAAAGAGAGGAAAAAAAAAAGACGTTAAATACAACTTTTAAAAGCTAGCTCCTTAAATTACTACTTCTCAAGCATGATTTATGCACTTTACCCACTTGTTCCACTGCATTTGCAAAGCCCATGGGCACCTACCAAAGGCGCTGCAGAAGGGCATGTGGCCTCCCACCCTGCGCTGAGGGAGCCCGGTCACTGTGCCCCAGACTAGGCTCCTGCTCAGCGGCTCTCAACATGCGAGGCCAGAGAGCCCACAGGCCACCATTGATACAAATGACAGGGAAAGAGTGAAAAAAACACCACTAACAACAACAAAAAAAAAAGAAACACCTTGGCACAAGGATGTCTTAGAGGTTCTTCTCCTGCATCTGGTTCCCTTAAATGGAAATTCAAAACCTTGAGTTTCAAACTTTCTGAAGAAGAAGATACTGAACTCATACATGGCAGTCCAGCAATGCCCTCAAGAGAAGGTAACATCCAAGCACTGCTCTCTCAGCGGTGACTAAACCTGTCCTATTTAGAGCCTGACTTCCTCTTGCGCTTTTCCGAGGATGCCACAAATCCTCACTACAACTAAAAAAAACTCCAAAAAAGACAGAACGTGTTCCAGAGAGCCCATCTGAAATTTGCTTTTGATCTTAAAAGACAGTATCCCATTGTATTTTCCCATACCCCCAAAGAAAGGCGCCCAGAATAAGTACACACTAAGACTAATGTATCATTTTCAACATACATGAGTTCACTTTTATTTCTAATCTCTAACCCAATCATTTACTCAACCTCATTTTTAACTCAGTTTTACGAGATGCTTAAGGGACCTTTGTGAAACCAGGGCTTTTAAGAGGTAGGTTGAGGCTTGGCTATCATCGTGCCAACTCTGGGCAGCAACATTTCAAGGCAAAAGTTGTGCAAGGTCTACTGCAACAGGCCAAGGCTAGTAGGAGCTTCGGAGCACCTCTGGAACATAGGTAGTATGGTCCATATTTAACATCAAGATGCCACCAGGTTCAGAGCAGCTTTGTTAACATTACAGCTGTCATCAACTGGGTTAATTTAGTAACAGGTGCTGTTTTTAAAGGGGCAAAACCAGAAGTCTTACATTAGAAAAGATCAGATTTAAGGAAGATGAGATGCACTTTGCCCCTTACTTACAAGGATCTTTGCTCACCAACACCTTCTTATGGAAGCACTTATACGAACAGAAACATCAATGCTTACTGGAGTGATCTCTTCACTTAAATTTGGCCTGATACAGTGACTTATACCTTGCATTTGCTACTCCTAACAGGGTGGACCTCATATGGATTTTCCTGTTCCCCGTTTGCTCTGTAACACGCATTTTTGGATTAATTCCTTAAGCAAAATTTCCAGTAAATCTAGAAGAAAGAAGCATGGTCTGCTTCAGATCACAGAAGTTGTCGCTTCTGTTCCAGTTTATCCTTTGCACATTAAGTTAGCTTACGCTCTCACATGGTTAACTGTGCTGTTTATTGCAGGACTTAACCTCATAAAGCTGAGGTTTTTATTATTATTCGTTATTATCTTGGAGCATATTTTAAAAGAACCCACTCTTAGAGGGAAGGAGGGAGAAAGGTTGAGGAACAGAGGACAGAGTTGTCCCCCAAGTTTCCCCAAGGCTTGAACGTGGAGGCAAACAGTAAAATAACATAAACTGCTGAAGCAAATTTCAAGGCCTCTCGAGCTGCAAGCCAACACCACCTGAAGCCATCGCCCTCAGGAGCACACCAAGAGTGATGGTTCAACATGGATGGGTTGCTCTGAGATTTTTTTCAGGTCTTCAGGCCCCACTGTGCTTTCCTTCACTGTCAAATGTATCTGTCCTTTCCCACAACGTTTCTCCCTATCGTAGCCATGGCAAGGAAACACATTCCAAACACACACAAGTCTCCTTCTCTCGCATATATAAAAAACATAGAAATGGAACAGTTCAAAACGCAGACACCATAGGAAGCCACCCACAGTGCAAGGAACTGTGCTTTGCACTTGACACAAATAAAAATAATTTTTTTTTCTCTGTTCTGGCAGACTTAAACACCTGATAAGATACAAAATGCTCTTTGTCTGGTAACTTAAAAGCATCCAAAATCAGGCAGCAGGCGTGAATAGCCTGGCCCACAACCCCGCGGAGCGGCTGGGGGAGGATCCGCTGGTTTTATTTTCCGGTCCCGCCGCTGTCGGGCTCCGCGGCCCCAGCGGCAGCCCCCGGCCGCGGGAAGCCAGAAGATGGCGCAAGGCGTCGAGGTGCCGTGAGCCGGCTGAGGGGCTGCCGGGCCCCCAGAATGGCTCCAGAGAGCAAAAACCCAAACTTGCCAGCTCGCCCAGCAGCTTCCCAAGCCCCAAAGCACATCTCCATGCATGGCTCTAGCTAACTTCGCCAGCAAGGCCCGAGGGACGACCTTCCGCCCGCGCTCTGCGGGAGCGACCGCGCTGTCTGGCACTGGCTGTGGTGACCAGAGCCCATGGAGCCGTGGGCGCTCCGACAATGACCGAGAGCCGCCGCCGGGCACAGCCAAGGCAGACCCGGCTCCCGGGGTCTCCCTGGGGTCTCCCAGGTCCCGCTGCCCTTCCTCTCAGGCCACTGCTGGCCATTAGCGAGGGCCAGGGTGCAGCAACACAACCGCTGCCGACAGCCCCTTCCTGCTGCTCCCTGAATATGCTCTTTAGGACCTGCAACTCTTGCAGATGCCTATTAACCCTGCTTCCATCTGCAATTAGAATAAGTGGCTTAATTACATGATGAATTGCTATGTAGACATCCAACTAATGCAATCATATTCAAGAGAAGGGTGCGGCAAAGTTATTTAACTTGAAAGAAACCACCTCTAAATAGATCTGTCATACTCAGGGAGGGGAGAAACTTGTCTTCTGCAGACAGGCATTGCGGCTCGCGGGCTCAATCCTGCATGCTTCCAAACACAAATACTCCCATGAGCTTATTTGCACTTACTTGAATAATAAGTAAGGATACAAAGGCCCAAATTTCAAACAGGTTATTTTTCTGACACTTGTTAGATTTTCAGATCAAAAAGTATATAGAAAAAGTTTTTATTCATATTTCATGGGCTTTAAGGCTTTGCTCGGGTAGGACATTGAAGGTCAATACTGCACTTGCAAAAAATCTGAGGAAGGTTATTTATCTGAAATCAGCTCTTCCAACAAGGTATCTTTACACGACAAAACTTTTTATTCATCTGAAAAATCTCAAAACAAAAACTTCTTACAAAAACGGAGACCAAATGCAAATCAGCAATACTCCTTCAAGTTTAACCCAAGTTAACCAGTTTACAGAGAGACCTGGCTTGAATTTAATTTTAGACAGAAAAGCACTGGAATAAAAGCTTGAGTTCAGATTTCTGACTAAAGACAACAGCAAGATTGTCAGTATACTGATCTACATAAAAATCATAACTGTCACCTATGAAAATAGATTTTATATATATAATATACAGAATCAGCCCTCGGAATGCAGAGAAGATGGTGACACCACAGACCCAGTTCAGTACCACTGGTTAAAATTTTGCCAGAGACTTTAAAATGTGATGAGATCCTTAAGCAACAGGAAAGGCAGGAAGCACGTGAGCACTGGAGAAGCACATTTCAAAGAGGATCTGATAGGGAAAGGGTTGGGTGCCCACCAAATTGCAGCAAGATGTTAAACTGAACCTGTCTCCCAAGCTCCATGACCACGTCAACCGTGAGATACCAGGACAATCACACACAGAACCCTCGCAGGGCCGACTGCATACCGATTACAGGGCTACATTATTTTTCATGTAAATTCAACCTTCTCAAAAGGTTGGAAATCTGGAAATAAACAAGGAGGAATTGTGTATAAACACTAATAGACAGAGCAGCGATTTTCAGTTAACCTCTAGACCAAGAGTAATTTATTATGAAACCGCTAACTTTGGAACCAGACATGGTCATCTTTAATTGCACAAGACATTTCTGGTTTTAATTCTTTTAGATTGCCTCTATTTTGTTTCCTTACTTCCAAAAGGAGATCTCAGGGCCCCACTTTCCCTTCCTTCTCCCCTGTTCCCATACGCAGATATACATTCCTATTTTGTTTTCCAAGATCCACGGCTGGACAGTGGTGGGCAATCACCTCCAGCTAAAAATAATTCAACTCCTTGGCCAACTTTTAAAAACACTTGATTGTATGCAGTAAGAACCTGGCAAGAGTTTCAAGTGCAGTACATAAAGTGCCATACATATCCTTAGACAAGAGTTTAATCATAAAGATTTTGCTTCCTACCTATCTGCATGACTCTGCCAAAGACAGAGTTGTTGTCCACAGTGCTGCAATTCCATCTTCTATGTCTGAACTGATACTGGCATTCCTTAATGCCCGTCTTTGCACCCTCTCCAATGAACTGCATATGGTCCTGATACAATTGGCAGAGTTTCTTCTGTCCTTGCGAAAGCCCTGCTAGCTGGCTACATAGTGGCTGGGCTCCTATTATATATACCTCTGACATCTGCACAGGGTTCATTGGGTTCATGGGATTCATCCCTAAAGACCTGCATAAAGAAAGATTCAGATTAGTAGAGAGAAGACTTCAAAAAAAAAATCTATACATCTCAAACAGAATTATATGTTATATGCAAGCACTGAGCCTGACACCTATTTTTGCTATCAAGAAAAAAAAAAAAACCCACAATTATGAAACTCTTGCTGTAGAGACCGCACAGAACAGAAGCCGTTAGTTCCCAACCATGTGGTCGTCACCCTACATTATTGGCGAAGACACAGACAGGGGATAAGGCTTGGAAGGATCCTATCTGGGCAATCTTTCACCAGCTTTAATGCACTCAGTAAAAAATAACTGCAGCCCCAAACAACTGCAAGGCCAGAGAAATACATAAAGTAAAAACAAACCAAAAAAGCCCCCCAAACCCACTTGAATTTAACACACATTACAGATTTAAGCCTGGATTTTCAATCCGTTCTACCATAAGCAAATACGGAAATCTTTAACATGCCAGAAGTTCGTGACTACAACAGACCACTTCTAGCTTCTTTTGACTGACACTGGAAAGAGAGGTGACTATATTCACTATAAACAAGATCAACTTTGTTTCTTAATTCTCAAAGTGCTCTGCACATTATACATTTTATTTTAAAAGTGTCCATTAATCTAGAAATGGACAACTGAAGTAGCAGAGAAACTCATTTCAAAAACTCCCCACATCGTTCACTATTCAGAAACAGATAATTTTCCGAAGTAGAAATATGAACGTACTTTGTTGTAACAAAATATATATATAAACATTTAAGTTGAGGAAATGTTCAAACACAAATTTGAATCTTATATTCAATATTATTGTAATTCTGCATTTTCTCTTACATCTGCTCAACTTCCAAACCCAGGGAGTTGAAGTGACTCTTTCAGAAGAGATGCAACTCCTCTCGTTTAAGGGTGATCAAATCCATAGCGAATCCACTTTAAAGCACTCTAAAAACTGAGGCTTGCAACAGGAGATGCTACACATTTACACTTATTCCAGAAACATATTCATTTTAATACTCGACACTTTACAACAAAAACATGACTCTCGGGCAGTCTCAATCATGCAGTACTTCCTCAGGAACAGATAAAGCACATAAAGCAGCAAAACATGCATTTCATCAAGCAAAACTCAACACCCCCTTTTAAAAACCAAGTCGATATAAGATGCTTACCACCAAGAGCTGGCTTCTATTACAACCTGGGTAAAAGAGGAAAAAATGGCCAGAGCCACTATGAGGTACTGAGAAGCCATTGTACTGCCAACTGTCCCCAAAGCACCTCCTTGGATTAATATTGCCGTGGATTTCTAGACGGGGAGCGGGAGGGGAAGAAAAAAAAAAAAAAGGAGCAGATCGTTTATTGCTTCTCAGACCATTTTCAAGCATTCAAGTTTAAACAACGGAAGTATCTGGGCCCCTTTTAACTTGACTCCGGCTCGCCTGCCCTTCTCCCCGACGAGCCTTTGGTGGCGAGACGCCGGCGCGGCCGCCGCTTCGCCCGCGCAAAACCCGCCCGCCCACGCGCCCACCCACCCGCCCACGCGCCCGCCCGCCCGCCCGCGGGGCTCGGCCGCCGCCGTCAGAGGGTGCCCGGGGCGCTGCGCCCACGCGGGGCGGGCCCGCGCGGGGCTCACCCCATGGCTCCGCGCCGCGCTCCCGGCTCTCCTCCGCGCCGAGCTCCCGGCTCGCTAAAAAGGGGCTTCGCGTTTGCACAGCGAGCCCCGACGGGAAGGGGCGGCCCGAGACGGGCCGTGGCGCGGGGCGGGGGGAGGCAGGGGAGACCCCCGGGGGCAGCCGGGCCCGGCCGGGGGCCGAGTCCCTGCGGGGGGGGGGGCGCAGAGGGGGACGCGTCTGCCCCCTCCGCCGTCGGAAGGCGGCCGCCCCCAAGTGCCCCTTAAACCATCGCGCCCGCTCAACGCCACCTCCCCGCCGCCCTCGGACACGGCGCCAGCCCCGCGCGGACAGCCCGGGCCCCGCGCGGGCACCCCACGGGGAGCCGGGGCCGCCTCGTCCCTCGGCAGCGGCTCCCGGCCCGGCGTGAAGCCCTCCCGCGGGGCGGCCCTCCCTCCGCGCCCGCGGCGCTCTCCGCTCGCTAACTGGTGCCGTTTGTATTTCCCCTCCCTTTGGAAGAAGGGGAGGAAAAAAAGGAAGAAAGGAAGGAAGGAAGGGGAAAAAAAAAAGACATTTCGACACTTGGGGGCTCCCTATTCATTCTCAAAAGCTGAATTCAAGGTGCTCCTAATTTAAATTCACTTTTGCTTACCGGGTGCCTCGGAGCGGTTCCTGCAGCCCCATCCCCGGCTGCTGGGCGCTCCCCCGGCCGCCCTCCCGCAGCGGGGGCAGCTCGGCCGCCTCAGGTGGGACAGACCCGAGCGGAGGGGAAGGCGAGGGGAGCGGAGGCGGGCACGAGGCAGCGCAGGACGCCAGCAGCGCGCTAGGCACCTCGGCAAAGTTCGGCGTACTTGCGTTTATTTAGATAGCTCTTAAAAAGTAAAAAAAAATGAGGAAAAAATAATAAAAAGGGGAAGCGTGGGGCAGACCTGCCCCAGCGCTACGGCAAAGGCTGAGCCCAAGGCCCACGCGGGAACGCAGCGCGGCGGGACGATCCGGCGGCCCCGCCGCAGCCCGAGCCGTCCCGGCTGCGAGGGCCGGGGAAGCCGCCGCGTCCCGCGTGGGCGCCCCACGGGGAGCCGGGCCCGGCGCGGTCCCGTGGGCGCCCCGGGGGAGCCATGCGGCCCCGCTCCCAACAGGGGGCGGCCTCGGCCGCGCAGCCCCCGCCCGGCGCCGCGGTCCCTCCGACGGAGCCGGTACCGGCACCGGCACCAGCCTCCTGCTCGGGGCAGCGGCGCTGCGGAGCGGCAGGAGGCACCTGCGAGCGGGGGCTCGTCCCCCTGCCCGCCCGAGTCACGTCTGCGCCGCAGCTGACACGCTGCCGTCAGAAAAAAAGGGGGGAAAAAGAAATAAAAGAGAGGAAAAGAAAAAAAAAAGGAAAAAAAAATCGCCGCTGGTATTGGCTCCGGGGCGTGCAAGGCACCATTTTAAACTTCGCCGGGACGGGAAGATTGGTTTTCAGCAGTGAGTGCGCCCCATGCTGCGCGGGGGGCTCGCGGGCAGATGAAAAGGGTCTTTTACAGATCCTGCAGCCGTGGGATCGCCTGTGATCCGGTTTTACACGGGGCGTCTGGAAAAGCCTGCGAGGCATCTGGCTTTCTGGGAGCGCTACCTCGGGGAGGAGGGAGCGAGGGAAGGAGGGAGGGAGAGCGGGGCCCGCGGCACCGGGGGGGCTGTAAAACGCGGCCGCAGCCGCGGGGGGCTCCCGGCTCCGCGGGGCCGCGCCAGGAAATTGGGGGCCGCGCTGGGGCCGCGCAGCAGCCGCTCCCGCGGTCCCGGCCGCGCGAAGCGCCGTGAGCGGCGGGGCCGGCGCTGCCCCGCGCCCCTCGCTGTGCGCCCGCTGAACTCGCCGTGACCCTCGGCCGGCACCTCGCTCGGCGCGCAACGAGCGGCGACCAAAACACAGCTGAAAACAAACAAGCAACAGCAGCAACAAGAAAAGCCGGCAGCGCCT